>CABFWB010002246.1:59645-76716 GCA_902151455.1 Timema bartmani | reverse complement strand
CCCCCCTTAAATGTATCATCTGATAATGGCCTTGATTTAAACTACTAGCTTACATACGTTACTTCAAACTATTTAATACGAGCAAGTTAATTCAATTTAAACTTATATAAAACCATCAGAATATCAGGACAAACAGACACCGTGTCCATTTTCCATCAAAGAAAAGTTCCCAAACTCTCTTCTTGTCGTTCCAGGACACGTGTGTGTGTGTTTTGGTATTTTTAATTAGCGGAAACCGTAGTGTGTTAGCGAGGAAAGTCAAGCTTCCGACAGAACCGGCTATGACGTCATCATCACGACCTACTCAAATAAAGATTACTCCCGCATCATTATAGTGTGTTCGCTATTGTAGTGCGTTCTTCATGAATTATGATAATTAGGACCAGAAGGTTTATGAAAATTTAAATTTAAATTATAACCGACTGTGCCCTACTCGAATAATTAGTGAATTCTCTCTAGGTGGACGAAGCTATAAAAAAATTGCATGTTCAATTGTCGACCTACGTGAGGTAAGGTGCTCTATTCAGGACCCGATTATAATAGGTTCAAAACCCCCTGGAATTGACCGCTTTTTTAAGCGATAAAAAACCATAGCACAACGTCCTTCGGAGGGAAATTAAAGCCGTCGGTCCCATGTCGATTGTGGCATGTAAAATAACTTTGGAAGGTATGTGAAAATACCTTCAACGGCAAATTTGGAAAATTCTTTCGGTCCGCTTATAAAAATTTAACGTGTGCTGATGTAATCAGTCGGTTCAGAAAGTGCACTTTGAATACCTCAAATAAATAAGAAAAATAAATGTATGCTCAGTCTAGTAAAGATATGGGTTTACACATATTATGTTAAAATAAAATAGATATAGTACAAAGGGTAGTCATAATAATTTAAAGTCTTTTATGTTTTGATGTAACATTCTTATTAATTTCGAATCATGATGCGTGGGTGAACCAAATTTAATCAGAGCTTTCTTCTTATTGAACTTGGACTACTTACTTACTTACTCTATGACATTAGGAACTTGAAATCTCACTGCTGCACTTACATAAGTACGCCACATATCCATATTTCTCTAGATAGTTTTATCCAGTCCAACTCATTACACCCTATCTCTTTCAGGTCCATTTTGATGTCCAGCTGCGCTACCCGAAACTAGCGACCCGTGAGAACGCTTGTGGTAATTGGGACAGCGCGAGCTTGACTACAGCCCATCTGGCCGTGGCGACCACTGGGACAATTTACCAGGTCACAGCAGCTGGTCGCGAGGCTGGTCGCGCGACCGGCCGTACAGTGCGCGGTGGCCCTTATCCTCCCATATGCGTCTTGATTTACGAGACTTGATTACTCTAATAATTTATTTTGATGGATACAGGTTATGTTACTCATCATTATGTAGCCTTCTCCACACCCTAGTAGTCTCATCTCTTTTTTATACTAAACATTTTCCTACGCACCTTGTTTTCGAGCACTATAAATTTGTTTCATCGTGTAAAGTAAGAATCCACGTTTCACACACACATAGAGACCAACTGGTAAAATTATTATTTTGTATATACTGAGTTTTACATTTCTTGACAGCAGCGCGAGATGTCAAAAACTTACTGAACGAGTAATAGAATGCATTTCCCGAGTGTACACCAAAGCAAATAGAATCAGACGAAAGCAAATCGTTTTAAAAGCATTGTCGGTCACAGAATGGGATGAACACTAAATACAACACGGCTAATTCTCATATTGGTTTAGCAGCTTGTGAATGTGCTTGACCTACATTTTGCTACCTCTTTGCCTACTGTAGATGGCTTCCTGGCGACCATATGTGAGGTAGGCGTATACAATCAGCGCACAACTGAGGAAGTTGGGTTTGGTGGAGATAAATCACTCTGTAGGGTCGCCTCTTAATTATAAATGCCCCCGATATGAAACTGATTGCCAAATAATGACTTGGGAGATGTAATTCCGACCAGAGAAATTTATAGACTCAGATTTGTGGGGATCTACACTTGTAAATAGTTTTTAATTGGATTATAATTACTGCAATCCTCTAGCACAAAATAAACACAGGACAGAGATGTATTATTTCCTTTAATATTATTTTATTCGCAATAAGCAAGATTTAAATATTTTATTTATCTCTTGGAAATGAGGCTAAAAAACTTACTTATAGGCTTAAAAAAATTGCATTAATTGATATTAAGTTCAAAATATTTTATAAATTTACTATATTTTCCAGTGTAAAGAGTTTAAAAAATAACAATATCGTGCTTTTAATGTAAGGGCCAGCATTGATTTTTAAAAAAATCCTTTTGTCCAAAAGCTGTCCAAAACTAAGTTATACTAGTTCCTAGGCCTATCTACGACAGGTTGAATATAATAACTTTCAATTGATAAGTGCATGGAAGTTTGGACTTTGTTTGAAGAAAGTATCTTTCTGTCAGGGAATAAAATAAAACATTCGGCCTCGTTGGGTCCTCTATTGTGGTCTAGGCCACAGGTTTGCGAAGTTTAAGGTTTCTAGGTCATCTAGGGGCTTCTGGTGTGTTTGGAAAGACAAACACCCGCATTAGGAAATTATATTATACGATGATATAAATTCGAGAGGTTTAGTGTGATTTAATAATTAATATAAACAATTATATTCTTTAAAATATTTCATATTAAATTGAAAACTAGCTAACCAAAACCATTAACATCATTTGGACAAAATATGTATACATAAATTATATTTAGTTTGTAATTGATATACTTGTTAAGATGTAATTGATGTAATTCATTTTCTTTTTTTATCCAAGCAGTTTAGAAATGTCAAATGATTTCAGATGAAGTTGGAGTTACTTGTATTACGTCAAGACTGAGAGAAGCCGTGTGTTTTACTACCTCTGTGATCTTGGGTTCTGGTGTTCAACACAGGGCATGATGCTCGTAGGTTCAAACCCGGTCGGATTTGAAGGATTTTTTTCGAGCGATAAAAATCTGTGGCAAAACTTCCTTCGGAGGGGAAGTAAAGCCGTCGCTCCCATGTCGATTATGGCTTGTAAGGGAACCCTGGAAGGTATGTGAAAACACCCTTCACGGTAAAATTGGGCAAACCTTTCGCTCTCACTCATAGAAATTCGCGTGTGCTGATGTAATTAGTCGGTTCATAAAGAGCACGTCAAACACCTCAAATAGATTAAATGAAAAAACAACTACCCTCCACGCCAATGAGAGTCCACTTCCTCTAAAATTCAACCTTCCTTATCACTAAATAATTAGCGTAATTAATACATATATGTAGTCTGAAAAAGTAGTAAGTCACGGTGCTAGAAAAATGTGGTTTATTTTCATAATATCTTACTACTCATCCTGGCTATAGTCGTTTAATTTTTTGTATTTAGCACCGCGTCCTACTATCCGTTTAGGTTATACGCTTAAGTATTAATTACGCTAATGGATTAAGAATTAAGGTTGAATTTAGAGTAAGTGAACCCGAATTTTAGTGGAGGGAGAGTGGAAAAACATTCAGGGTAAACCATCCTCAGTTCACCCAACTGATATTCAAATCTCAATCTCCCCGTCCTCGGCAGTCTAGCTCAACATGAAACTAGCGTGTTAGCCAACTAAGCCACCGAGGCGGGTCTCATTTAATTAATCTGCTGGGGTAAGAGTGAGGAAGTCAGAATCAAGAGGAAATGTACCTGAGTGTAAGGAGAGAGGGAAATCATTTAGGAAATACTACCTTCAGTACACCCAACCATAGCCGAGCACCGAATTCCCCGTAGTGGGTAAACCACACTAGATGAGCCTGAAATTTCGTCAAAATATCCAACAATGCAGTGTTATATTTTTTCCTGATAGATTACTCATTAACGTACAAGAAAGGAATTGCAACAATACCCCATTAGACTAAGTTTCACGCACGCTCAAAATATTGCTACTGTGGCTTCATCAAATACACTCTTTAATGTGTAACACGCATCAATAAAGGGAATATAAACGATTACATTAATTGTGTTTACGACTTAAATATCAAGTGTATTATAATTCAACTTCACTTTAGTTCTACTAAGACTGCACGTACAATAAAGGACATCGGGGGAAATTCTTCATGATGTGTAGTAGATTTAGGGGCCTAGACAACTGAGCACACAAGAAAATGCACTAGAACAGGGCTGTCCAACTTGAAGTTAATTAAGGGCCTCATTTTATGATCCTAGAGAGTGTGTAGGCCACACACGTGGGAATTAGGCCTGTACAGTATCAACAATATATATATATATTTTTTGCTGATACTCTTAGACAGAAAATTCGTTGTTTTTTTTACTAGGTTACTTTGTTTGGTTTGAGATTAATCACTTTGAATTTTCTAATCTAATATAATTCATATCTTGTAGTTATAATGATAATTGATAAGACCTAAGAACTAGACTATAGTTACCAAAACAATACTCTCACAAAGTAAATCTTGCTCAGCTCACGATGAACAATGCAGCAGAAACAAGTGAAGGGCGGTGGGCGAGTTTTCCATTTGTGTATGCAGGTACTCTTCAAGCTGTTGCCAGATTTAGGCTCTCGCTTTCTTCGGTGTACGTTATTTTCAATTTTCAAATAAATTAAACAAACGAATATTACACGATAGGACTATAGACTAATATCTGATATATTAAATTAATAGTAAGTCCTACTATAATAAATGATATACAGTACATTACAGTACAGCAAGTAATACATATAATAAATTTTACACAATTATTTAAGTCTGATTATGTTTAAAAAACTAATGGAGGACGTTATATTTATATATTTTTTTAAATTTTCTAATGTGTCGCGGGCCGCAAAATATACCGCCGAGGGCCGTCATTTGTGCAAGCCATCACTAAAATAATTCTAACTATACCACGTCTTACTACCCATATGGGCTAGCACATATAATTACTCATATTATAGGGCTTATATAAAACTTACCTGCATTTATTAGAGTTGAGATATAGTGTAAATAAAGGTTAAAAAAAACCTCAGTACATTAAACCAAGGTCTGAACCCCAACCTACCCATCACCAGAAACCGGAATAAATGAGCTTTATGCCTTAATCTGCGTTCCTACCGGTGTGGATCTGATCGATCACATCCTTATGATCTCCGTAAACGGGGGAGTCGATAGTCTCCGTCCAGAGATTTACTTGTTGATATATCGGCCGGCAGAATGTTGAATTGGTCAACTCATGACTCACCTGAGTAAACACTGTGGAAGCATCTCATCAGATCAGAGCAAAGACCGCAACTGGTTACTTGTGCTAGGTAAACTAGCGCTCCTTACCGCGAGTAAAAGAAGGTTGGCTCTTACCAACATACCCTATGTATTAAGATTATTCGACCAGCAACATTTATTGCAAAATTTCAACAAATTTAAAAGTTATAAATATAGATTCAATGATTTCTAATCATTACAATTATTCAAAGTTGCTATTTTATAATAATACTTACTTAGCACCGCGTCTTACTGCCCGTTCGGGTTATACGCTTAAGTACTAATTATGCTAATGGGTTAGGAGTTGGGAAGGTTGAATATAGAGGAAGTGAACCCACATTTGTGTGGAGGCAGAGTGGAAATACATTTAGGGAAAACCACCCCCAGTTCACCCGATCAAGATTCGAACCTAAACTTCCCCATCCTCAGCAGTCTAGCTCAACATGAAACCAGTGCGTTAGCTAACTACGTCTCCGAGGTGGGTGCTATTTTAATATTTTTGCGCACCATTGGTAAGCTAAAGTAATTAATGTATGGGGCTGAAATTTAGTATAGCTAGTCATTCACATGAGGTGTACACAACTAAATACTAGTAATATTAATTTATACTAATATTAATAAACTACATATTTAAATGATTTATATAATATTAATAATATTATTAATATATTAATATTCAATTGAATCAATTTATTTAAATGATAGTTACACACTTGTTAAAATAGTGCTATAAAGTTTTGATGGTCAAATTACCTTAAGAGCACATCTCTAGAACAATTAAGCGGAATATTAAAAACAAGATCACTCCCTAGAAAAAGATTACATCAAATTGTGAGTTTTTGATTTCTTAATTTGAGAGTATTAAATTGCGATTAGTGCAATAGTTTTTTTACGTTCAGTTAATATTATGTTGTCGTAATTTTTAAAATACGGTAAATTTGTTTTACTAATCTAAATGTATCTGTTTTAAAGTACAATACACAAAGTTAATTTCCGATTCTCTTAAGGGTGCCGCCTATTAAATTTGATGGTACATATACTAAGATCACATGTTTTTTAATAATGGAAATGGTATGTGGTATGGAGCTTCAAATCCATTAAACCACTCCTAAATTAAATTATATAATATTTACATGCTGTGACTTTTTTTCATTACTATCACACCTGGCTATACGCACTTTTACTAGGCTATTGGAGTAGGAATGAGGAAGATATAATTTAAACCTAATATACCTGAATTTTCGCAGGAAGAATATCAAGAAAAAAATAATACCTTCAGTACACCCGGTTGGGATTCAAGCCTTGACGTTCCCACCTACAGCCAACAAGATGAGCTTTACGTTTAGTCCGTGTGGCTCTTGATGCGGATAGCACCATGTTACATAGATTTAAAATTGTCTTATAACTTTCTATTCTTGGAATTCCGTACTCCTCAAGTTGAAAGGTTTTGTTAATACATTGTAGTGTTTTACTTCTCATGAAAATATTATTACAAATAAATATATGTAGCTAGTTCTTATTTTATTTAAGTTCGTGATTATGAAACGTTGTTGAAAAGATCTCTTAAACTCATCTCATACCTATACTTGTGTGTCTCTTTATCCTCACTTTTCTCTCTTTCTCTATCGCGGTGAAATCAGGGTCGCTCAAATTTAATGCCATACGCGCAAGTTTCACATCAATCATTTCTTAATCGATGAATTATTCATCTTTAGCGTTGTCTAGTTTGAAACTTTATGTCATTTTGACTTAGCACTATCCATCATATCACATAAACTAGGTAGTTTATAAGAACAAAGTGTGTTATTCTCCTTGTTCGATAAAATAATCAACTAATACAAGGGTGTCAATAAATAAATTACTCTAATAATAATGGGGTGAGTTATTTATGAACACCTTTGTATTATTTGTAAAGTCATAACGTAGAATTGAATTATCTACCAGCAGTAGTGCATACATAGGGATAAGCATATATTAATGTACTATAATCTATTTTATTGTATTTAACTATTATTTCTTTATTTTTTTCCAACTAGGGAAGAGCACTTTTAGGATGTATAATGTTAATATATTTAATATAATTTCGTAATCCTAGTTTTTTAATGTGTCCTATGAATTCAACATATCTTCAGTCCTTAAAGTTATAGCTATGCTTCATACTATGTTTTAAGATTGTATAGAGATTAATTATTATTTCAGATCCTTCTTCTTCTTAAGTCAACAACCCGAAGGCTTGTTGTGATTTATATCCATCCTAAGCTGGGCATTCACTCATCCCTTCGGCTGGTTAGTGTTTCGTGTACCATCTGGTAGAAATTCAATTTACAAGGGGAGTAAAAAAAAGTGTAGTGGTTCCACGTTGCTTTCCACGCTGAATTTCTATGAGCGTTCAATTTGGTCGGTAAAGGTATTTTCATATACCTTCCAGGTTCTATTTTTACATACCACAATCGACATGAAATCGGCGGCTTTACTTCTTCTCAGAAGGAAGTTTATCGCTTAGTAAAGATCCATAAGCCTCGGATGGTTTTGAACCCTTGAACATCGGGTCCTGAGGTGAGCACTTTACCCCAAGGCCACCAAGATCGACTTCCGATCCATAGAGGAGAGGAAATGTTCCAATTAGCCCCACCCTCTCCCTTTCCTCACAACACACACACTTCTCCTAGGTGCTCCTACTAGCCACATTCTAGAGAAGTAACTTGACTGAAAGCATCACCTTGAATTCTGACTTTCGATTCTATAAAACCTGTTATAATAATATACTTCTAGCTATCTCTTCAGATATCGTAGTCAGTATCCTGTAGAAGACTACAACATCCATCTTAAATGGTGAGATCATACGACCTATATTTCACGTGATCCTAGGTTAACCCTAAGGAAACAACCATCTTAATTGAGAGTGCACTTCAGTATATGAGATATTTTTTCTATTGAATTTAAATGAAAATTATTTAGAAACATTTCGTAAAAATTGACAACCCATATCAAAAATTGCTGTTTATAGAGTGACGTTGAAATATATCATCCCAATATTTGTCTTAATGTTTTATTATTGAGATTTTTTCCCCCCCTAATGAAACGCGATTTTAATTGTGGTAATTTAACAGATTATATAGCTTTTCCCTTATTGCTTACATTATTACAAAGACTTTTGGGAAGTCATTTTATCTTATTTTTTTATAAATAAAATTTCTTGTCATGATATTAAAAAAATAACTCTTGTTACTGAAACGCTTCGTTAATGTCTAAACAAAGTTTTTCGACGTGAGAGGTAATTTTCGGTTATGTAATCTAATGAATAGTCAGGCCAGCTCCAGTCTATGTATATCTTGATTTTCTTACGTATGAACGTATTTTGTTACAACTTTATAAAGCACAAACATTTTTTTGTTACCAACATTGGTAAGACTTTACTAAATTATTATTGCTATCTTATAGGCTAGGACTATTGATATTATATATCAAAAGGGATAGCTGCATATCACATTATTTTATTTATAGTTTATAAAATGTAAATTTAGTAATTTTTTCTAGCCGCCAGATATGGCCATTCGTAATAAAGTTCGGGTATAGTTTGTTCCCTTTCCTGAGGGTAGTAACAAATGGTGAGAGAGGTAGATAAAGCTTCGAGATAATACATCCAAAATTTGAAAAATGCCAGTCCCTCATTGGTTCGATTTCAAACTATATGAAGAATAGCCAGAAAACACTGTAAGCGTTGAGACATGGCTTAGCCTATAGTTATAAGAAGGACCTGGACCAAGCCAAGAAAGACATTCTGGTTCAATTTATTCTTCACTGTTTCAAAGCATCAACTTTCTTTCAATTGTTTACCAATCCGGTATACATTTCTGTAACTCTGAATTTAAACTTATGTTGGATTTACTACTATTTTTAGTAATATCTGATGCAATATTGCAAATTGTTTAATATTCTTCAATAGTGAGTACTAATAAAGTTAAAAACAACGCAACTTAAACTTAATTTACAAGTGTCAACTCGATTGATTTTATTTTCAGACGTCCAGATTCATTTAATACAGATGTTTTTATTACACAAATGATCTATCTCGGATCAAAACCAAATTACGATAAACTATATTTGTTAGTGTTTAATTAATAAAAAAAACACTAGGCTAAGGCTTACTATCCTTTCTTCAGGCAAATTATAATACATTTAATTACAATCCACGCCGTAGATCTGTTTATTCTGTTAATTTGGGTCAGGTCATTCATAGGTCATTCTCGCGAAAGTTATTTAATAATAGACGCTGGTCACTCGTACCTGGGGCCACCAAACTCTACTGAAGTCCAGCCGTTTATTAAAACTTTACTTGAAGTATCCAACAGGGATTGAAACATGAATCACGCAGAAACACTTGTAGAGGAAAGGTTATAAGAAACTTGCAGCAAAATCACAAAGCAACATTTTGTAAACACAATGACTGTCCAAGATCTCAGGTCAATAGGTAGAAAGTTTCCCACTAGGCCGGTGATTCCCATTTCAAACTCTAGGGTGGTCAAAAACTACATTATTGGGGAATTGTTGGTTATAAGTCTTGTCGCTGTGCCCCTTCTAGTATAAAGTTATTTTCAGGCAGTGTACTGATATAATTAGTTTGTTAAAAGTGTATATTTTTTATAGCGGATAAATGTAAAGAAACTTTTTTTTTAAACATGAATTCGTGCCTGACCAAATTTATGAAAGGCTTGGAAATTATATTTTAAAATACGTTTAATTTACGAAAATGTTTTTATTTTAAGCGCATTTTTATGCTTGTTACTCAGTCACAAGGAATTAGTCAACAATCTATGTTTTATTTTTTTAAAGATCAATCTTACTTAAAATTGCAGACTTAGGCTTAAACTGTAATAGATGTCTGACCCTGAGCATGTAATACATACTTGATAGATCAGTGTTAAAGCGGTGGCAAGCAAATCCAAGTGTTCTAGTTTTTTACTCCATGTACACAACTTATTTTTAAGTTACGCGGAAAAATTACAATTTACCTAAAACGCCTAGAAAATTGTCAAATATAAATTAAGGTTAGTCCATATATTTGTATATATATATATATATATATTTTCTTTCAAAATACCCTGATATCGGGCCAGGTTTTAGCTTAAGTCGTTTTGCTATGAGATAAATAAAGATTAATTTTAAGTCATTTGTAGAGGTATATCTCTTAGGACAGTACGGCCAACACCAGCTTAATCACATATCTAAGAGGTTTGATTAACTGAGCATAAGTCTAATAATTTCCAAGCAGACAATATGAACGTGAAATAAAAGTATATACATAAATTAACCTATTCCCAAATTGTGTTCACTATACCTTTTTAAGTTTTTTACAACAAAAATCTCAGCATAGATTGGCTACTAATTCATTTTCATATTTATTTAGCTTAAGCTTAAGCCGTAAGTGTGCACATAGCTAGCAAATCCATCCTAAGGATGCACTTTATTTTCTAATTAAATTGGCTAAAAATTTATTTGAGACAAATTTCTAAAATTTGATAATATTAATAAGTAGCTATAAGCTAAGACTACCGAGATTAAATATGTTATCATAAAACAAAATTATAGCTACTTTCTTAAATGTTAAATGCTTGGCTTGCTTTTTTATAGAATTGTTGGTCTTATAGGTAGAGCTATTACTAACATTTATGTTTTTTAAATTGTCCTTGATTTATAATAAGTAGCAAACTTTGCCAATGTCGATGTTGTCAATGTTGAAAATGACACAATGTATCTAAAATGGCTGATTAGGGCACTAACAGCCTCAACCAAATCAGTATAAAATAATTGTATAAATGTGTGTGGACTTATTTATTTCCGCCAAGTCTTATACCTGTTTGTTCTGAACATATTATAATTAGTCTATTAGGATAGGTATTAGGAAGGTATAATTTTAGAGAATGGATATATACCAGAATATTCATGTTGGGAGAGTGGAAATCCATGAAGAAAATACCACTTTATGACTCCCGTCTGAGATACGAGCTTCGATCGATTTCTCTATTACCATTAAATCAAAATGATCAGCCTCAAACAAGGTCAGCTTGATCGCCAATGCTTGTGTGGATGTATTATTGATAATTCATACCAAAGTTATTATTATTATTATTTGTGTACAGTGTTCTATCAGCAGCTGGGGATACCAAAACTTTTAAACTAACAGGGCATTGTTGAGGAAGGTAGAATGTATAATAAATGTAACTGCATTTGTTTCTAGATAGATTGGGAAGCCTTTTATGGAATACTATTCTTGGTTCACCCGACAAGTATTCATAACTTGATCACTTTGCAATCTATAATCTAGTATTTTGCAAGAGTGATCACTTAGTGCTTAAACCATACAGCCACTGAAACAGATACCTAGATAATTAAAACTATGACTTAAGAGGAAGGGCTTGTGAAGGGCAGTTAGAGGAAATTTATCTGAAATAGCTTAAAGAATAGATGGGGAAAACATGCTGAGAAATAAGCTGAGGTAAAACCCTTCTAGGTGTACCAGACAGAGCTTCGAACCTTGATCTCCCCCTCACTATATTAATCAAGCCTATTGTAAGCCTTACGTCTTGGACCACGTGATAAAATGGGCGTATAGACACACATGTTTCCCATAGCATGAGCATGCCATATTCCTGTGCGAAAAGCCGACATTTGTTTTGAGTCAGACTGACGGAAGCCGCACCGTGAGAATCATGAAATGGGCGGATAGCGTTTAATACTTTTTCTTTGCCCTAACCTCAAATTATATCTTTATATTATCTTCATATGAGGAGATAAACATCAGCTCCGTTTCCTCCGTGTTTTATAAGCTGCTGTGGTCTACTTGAATTTCGCTTTAGCCCATTTCCTGAGCTAGGTTCTCAAAAGTGGGTCGACCACAAGTCTTGCGCATCCTGGTCCAATACTAGATGTTTTTGTTTACATAATTTACGTTAATCGGTGAAATTAGAGGTTTCCCGATTCTATAATAAAGTGGTTGAAATCTTTAAGAAAAAGGTATCGATTTGAAGATTTTGAAAAAAAAAGTCATAATTGTCACTGGGCTTAAATACAAACTCTGCGATTTGGATAGACAGCAATTTTGACCTTGGCTATTTTTAGCCTGGGTACGACAACTAGTGTATTATTTATTTATTGGTTTATCCCAAGCATTAATTGTTGAGTGAGTAGTTTAAGTTATAATGCTTTATATATGTATATAGTTGTATAAATATGTATGCACCCAGATAGGTGTTAAGCCACTGTATACACACATATACATGTGTGTGTGTGTACTACTACCTTGATATAGTATGTTTTGGTAGGAAGGACAGTAAAAGTTAGTTACTAACGTTACTAAAACAATTTTAATATATTCATACATCAAGTCATGTTATCTACGGATGTCACTTTTGATAGATATTATCAATACATAGAGAAAAACACAAATAATATAGTAAAATGTTATCAATGTTGGCAACAAATAAACATGTTTGAATTATCTCTACTGTTCTTCCAACCGAAATCAGGGTATAGCTACCTGGTCTATCTGAATTTAATCTCCCTAATGGGATAAGGAGCATTTAAGGAAACGTACACGTATTTACGTGGGACTTATAATTCAGGCTGGCTGTACTATAGTTTTTATTCCTAACTGGATGTGAGTATCCAGTAAGGGGAAAAAAACAAAACATAATACAGCCAGTTGGAATTATAAATCTCTAGTCATCGGGTAAAGCAGATATTTGGGAATGACTTTTAGTCCTCTTAACCACCGATGCAGTTAAGGATATTTAGTAATATGTGTACTATGTATAAATTATAATGTAATACAAAATAGTGAACCATTTAAAAAATATTTAATGAACATGTACATCCCTATATCAATTGAATATTCCGTTTATAATAATGCACATTTTCTTTTCCGTAAAGGGGACAGGCATGGTTTTGCTAAGGTGTAGCTTATAGGATAGTACCATAGTTAATCCGTCAAGGTAAGAATATTACATGTCAGGGTAGGTGGAGTGTTTATATTTAATTATGACTTTGAAGATAAGCCCGTGGAAGATTTACACATATCGCAAATAGAAATTAGTGTTTCAAATATAGATGAATTAAAAAAAAAATTAAAATAAACTAGCAGTGGAAAAAAAAATTCAATGCATCAATTTATCGATATTTAGGTATACAGTAATATAAGTATATTATGCTTAGATATATTTGACCGCCTCTGTGGTCTATTGGTGAGAATTCCTGGCTATAGATCTAGAGGTGTTGGGTTCGATCCCCGGCTGTTTAAAATTCTATCTGTGAAGAAGTGAGTATGGAACAGGGTCAATCTCAGAATCACATGGATAAATTAGGAACTACTTGAATAAAGAAGTAGCAGCTCCAGCTTAGAGAGCTGAGATTAACGGCCAATTAACGGGATCATTGTGCTGACTATATACACACTCTACCCACATAGGTTGGCACTATCTTCACTAAAGGCTGTGGCCACTTGGTCGGTGTAGCTCGCTTTAGTTTAGATATATGCTTAAATAGTTTCACGTTTTATTTAATAAACAAATGTTTCAGAGGTAGATTAATTAGAAATTATTACTGAAATAAACTAGTAGCGGATACATAAAAATGCAACGAAACGATTTGTCGATGCCTGGATATGTATTTAAAAAGGTTTCTAGCATTATTTAATAAATCAATGGCTAGCACAAATGTATGTTAGCTAGACTAGTTTTCTTTTAATCCAAAAAGAGTAAATCATACAGGTCTAATATAACGAAATAAAACCGCAAATATCACTTTAGAGTCACACGTGCAGTTTACTCGTGTAAGCAGAGTAGAGTAGTAGTAGTAACATGAGGCGATGTCTTTCAAAAGTAGAACGTGTGCGTTTAGTTAAAGATTGCAATTAAGCGGCGGTCGGAGACGCGGGCGCCCCGGGCGGAGAGATTGGAATGCTATGTTATATTATGTTGTGTTCAACAACCTAAGAGGTGAGAGTCATGGCCAAGGCCCCGCCTTATTGCCTTGGCTGTGGCACGCACACTCCTTTATTTGGATATACCTATTTCAAACTATGAGTTGCTAATATTACTTTTTGTTGCTATTGTCCGTACATTATTGGGTTTGTATGCGACAAATGAATACTTATTCTATATGAACTAAAAACGCATGCTAAAAACCGGGTTTAAGAAATATTAAGAGCAATCGTAATGAGAATAAAGGAGAAATCAAACTTTGGAATTAACATTCTAGTGCAGCCTCTAGGGACACCGCCTATTTGATGGCAAATATCCGCATACTGCTGTATTTATTATAGGAATGGCCATTTCTAATCTCCAAAAAACCCTAAATCATCTTGAATTTTCTACCATAATCCTGTTGAAAAAAATCTTTATCTGTTTGACGAAGATAAGATATGTGTTTCTAAGCATTTACTTTGATCTCAGAAATGCGAAATTTCACGTGAAACGTCATTGAAAACATATATATATATATTAAATTGCTAAAACAAAAGTTAGGTTTTTAATACTTGAAGGGCATGTTTAGCCTTTAACCTGCATACCTCCTTCTGTGGTCAAATGGTTTAACTCTAAGGCATCACTCTATAAATATATTTGACTGCCAGGGAATTCCGTGTTTTATCTTGGTCACGTGTATTTTAACAATCTATTTTCCTCATCCCTGCCTCATTTGCTTAATTAATATAATGTATGCATATAACCTCGAATGGATAGTGAGATAAGGTGACAAATAAAAATACAGAAATAAGAAAAGTAAAATTTTTGGTGAAATTAATAAAATTATTTAATTAAAAGTGAGGGTTTGCCTTAATTGAAAAGAAATTTGTTCTTATTTCTGAACTTGTTTGGTTTGAGTAACTCAATTTGAATGCTTCAAAGTGTGGGTGTTTTATACATTCCATTATTTACGTAGATAAATATGGTTCATGTCTGTGTATAAAACATTTATCTACTATTAACTATATACATTTCAAAGTTTCATCTTCTTGATTTATTTACGCCCTATATTTATTGTATCCTTGATTACTAAAGGTCACAGATACATGCACCAGTGCCCACAAGTATAAAGGCAATAGTCTCGTCTAGTCTTGTTTGCACGTTTAGGAAAGGTTGAGGTTTTGATGCAGAGTTGGGGTGGTAAAGTATTTTTTTCAAAGAGGTTTCCTCATCTTACTTCCAAAAAAATGTGAGTATATTTGTCCTGACACTATAACCTCTTCATTCCTACCTCTATAATATAAATATGTAGGTATGTCGGATGGGTAGTAGCATGCCGATAATGGAAAATGATCAGTAAAAATAATATTGTTACATTTGTTTTTTCTTGGTTACATATTTTTTAAACCTACCTTTCTACTGCGATTTTCCGTTAATATGTAGAGTTCTTTTGTATTATTTTTATGCTAAAGAATATGAGTTCTGTTATTTTTATTTTATATAATTAAATTAACACGTATAAAACATACACAAACGGTTAATGTTCAAATAATTAGTTAATAACTGTGCAAGTATGTAGGACCTACACACTTCATCAATCAATTTTTAACTATGTCAGAAAAAATAATATTTTTTCACGTCTTACTACCTAGCTAGACTGTCCGCACATCTTCAAATAATGGGTTTGGTATGAGGAAGGTATATTTTAGACGAAATGTATCCACAGTTATCGTACATATAACTTGGAAAGCCATTTAGGAAAAAAAACAGCTTCAATAAAACCATTCGGGTTTCAAATTCTGACATATCAACAAAACACAGACTTGGCTAAATTGACGTACTAACCAGCCTGCCCACAAGTAGACTACGAGCTTTGTGTCAGCTAGTTGGCTAATGACCATTTCAAATGTGTTTTTAATCTGATGTTATATATCTAGTGAATGAAAAGAGTCAAACTATTTCATATTCAGGGAAGAGGCTCATTAAATTATTTGTGACAAAAATGGGATAAATTGAATTCCTGGGACATTTTATAAACATAATAAACCTTTAAATAGTAGTATCAGTGTTTTTTATTTTGAATATAAAAATACAAAACATATATTTAGTCCATTAAACTTGAATAAATCTTTTATTATTTTGTGGAAAATTATTAAAGCCTTTGAGTTTTAAGTTTCATCGAGTTAATAATGTTTGTGATGATAAATAATTTGTAATATTTGCTTAAGCTGGGTACTACATTTAGCCTTAAATCGAACACATCCCAAATAAAACTAAACTAATTTAAACTATTCCAATAGAGCAAATATTAAACGTAAGTTATTTAAATAGTTAAACATCACATAAATATGAACTATCAAATTATATTTAAAAATTTGCAATACAATTAATTTAAACATAAAATATCTAAATGCCTTTTACACTAAAAAAAACTATAATTGAAAGCAGTTCAACAAACATGAAGTGACATTGATACATAGGCTATAAAAAAATGGGTACAATACTTTATTATTTATTAGTATTCATTAAAATTAGGTAAGACACCTTAGCTCAGTCAGTCCGCTGAGCTAAGAATTTCAAGTTCGATTCCTGGCATGGCCGAAAAATTAATCATTGGTGAAATGTGTAATTATTCTTTCGCAGTGATGAATGAACGACAAGGGCCCTGTGCTGTGTCAGTTCTACATTTAAATTAGTTTATAATCGTGTGTTAATATAATTAGTCGGTTCAGAAAGTGAACGTTAAATACGGTAAATAAATTTTAGAAAAAATTAAAATGAGTAAATGATATCTTAGTAAACCTAAGTCCATAAACCAGCTCACACAGAGGTGAAGGCAATGATAAATTGAGGAGGTCCAGTCGTATCCCCCTTACCCCCCCCCCCCCC
>CABFWB010002246.1:0-59537 GCA_902151455.1 Timema bartmani | reverse complement strand
CCCCCCCCCCCCCATTCATAAACCCCTTACACTAATCCTTTGTAATTTTTTATGGGAATATTGGGGATATTATTTATTTCATCACTGTGTTTTACTACCCGTTTGGGTTATACACTTTTGTACTAATTATGCTATTGGTTTTAGGGATTATGAAGGTTATATTTAGAGGAGATGTACCTGATTTTGTGTTGAGGAAGAATGAAAAACCAGCCTCAGTACACCCGACTGAAACTCGAACCTTGATCTCCCCGTCATCGGCAGCCTAGTGTACTGCGAGAGTAGCGCGTTAGACCATGTGGCCACAGAAACGGGTATGGGGATATATAAAGAGTTAAGTGAATTCATATTTAATAATTGAACTATCAGACTTACAACAGCGAGCTAAAAACGGTTGTCCGATGATTATAATTAAGGCCAAAGTATCCTTCCACGTCAACAATAATAGATAGATCACGGAAAACGTAGATGGCGCTAGCTACCGGACAAGTCTTGCGGAAAAATCATACATTTGGAAACATCAGTTTTCTCGAGAGCGAGTGAAATGTTTATGTTAATATTTTCAACACCCCGTCTAAGATAATGTATCTATGTTTATTAATTGTAACATTTTCTTATTTTTTGTTACTAAGCTCACAGTTTTCTATTGAAAGATGTCAATTTTATCTATATTTTATCACTGTTAAAATTATAGAGGAGGGGTGTAGATAAAAAGTATAACATAATCAACATGCTTCTATTTTTGAACAAAGCGTTTCCAAAAAAAAAATTGCAAAACAATAAAAATTCTTTAAGTTAGCCGTTTGCTCCCATGGCTCTGCATTTACACGCCAAATTAAAAGGGCCAATCGCCTTAAGCCAGGGAGTTTTCAAAGATTCCGCAGCGTCCAGATTCAAAGATGTGAAAACTATGTGGAAATGGAAGGGCAATATGTAAAACATCAGTGATAAGATAATACATTTGTTCCTTATTGGTTAAACCCAAAGAGAATTTCATTTTTGATCTAATTTTTGTCACTACCGAAAGACAAAATTTCCTGAATTTCTGTGTAAGTGGACCTATGTTTATTAAGGCATTTTCTTTCATTTTAATGAATACTATAGTATCTTAAAGCTTAAAACAATTTTTTTAACACCCTGCGTATATCCGGTAGAGCGTTGTTGTTTAATGATGTGTATTTATGTATTGTTTGGAGTTGTTAATACCTATAAATAATTATCAATTTATTTTGAAGCTTATATACGTGTTATCTTATAAGTACACGTGCTAGCTGTAAAACAAACGATATAAAATGGTTATAAAGTTTGACATTTTATGGCATGTTTATTGCGCAACCAATAAATATTTTTATTAAACGACGCATTTACTATCACAGCTCAGTTGAAGTTCATGTGAAGATAATAATAATTATTATATTATATGTGTGTTTTATAGGCCCTACATTATTTACACCCTGTCCGAGATGTCATCAAAGCAAGTGCAACTATCTGTATAATGGTTTATAGCATATTGTTTCAAACGAATGTTTCTATGGTAGCTCAAACTATACAGGGCGGTGCAGAAATAAATAATTATAGTCTTGTTTGAAGATCATATATTAATTATTTTAGCTTGAAAATGATATATATAAACATTACACTGTCGAATGATAAAATATATTCAAATAAGTTTAGTGACTTTTGTACTCGTGTAATTTAATTTAGATCTGAACTACATTTCTTTAAACTGAAGCTTTTTTTAAAATAAAATAAAGCTCCGTTTAGAAAAATTAAATACAACTGAAAAAACCCGCACGGTTTTAAAAGTCTATGAGAGCTATTCCAACTATGTTCAATCATACTAGTTTTAAGTTGTTTCCACTTAATTATTTATTTTATTTTATAGTGCATTCGGACTGTTCGAATTTAAATGATACAAATGGGCTAGAGGTAAGTAAGGTAGAGTTTATAGGACGTGTACCCACATGTTTGTGGAGGAAGAGTAGGAACCTAGTTAATAATAAAAAGCTCAGTACACGTTGATGGGATTCGAGCCCTGATTACTCCATCACCGGCAAACTAGTCTAATCTACTAGTTTATGAGGGCAGCCCCAAAAGTAGTGGAGCAGTGGTCGAGTGTTCTAAGGCATTAGGCTCCTTTAGAACCTGGTTGTCATTGAATTAGAGGCTGTTTTTCAAATCCATACGATGTATCCATATGTTATATTACATAAACTTATATAATTTTTATCTTCATGTTAATGTGGTTACATTTCTTTTAAGCTGATATTCTCATCCCCACTAGATCAAATATGTCGTTAGTAAATTTGTATTGAGCCTACCACTAAAACAACACCACCAGTAGCGAAAAGACCCACTTCGGTGGCCACTTGATATAACGCGTGACTCTCACAGTAGATTAGACTACCGATGATGGGGAGATCTAGGTTCGAATCTCAGTCGGGTGTGTAGGGGTGGTTTTTACAAAAATGTTTTTCCAATCTTTTTCCACGCAAATGCGGGTATACATACTCTAAATATAGCCTTCCCAATCCTTAAAAAATAGCGTAGCTAGTACATAAGCGTATAACCCGCATGGTTAGTAAGACGTGTTGCTAAAAATAAAGTAACGAGGAGTTCCAGGGTGTCCTACTTCCAATAGGCAGTTTTACTAGTGACAGGAAAAATTGTATTTGCATCCTAGTCGGATTCAATAGGGGTTACTATTCCCACAACATTAATTACTGTGATCTTCCATTTATCTCTCCACTTAAGTTCTAACTACCCTTTTCGTCACAGCATAAACCATATCGTCAAATAAACCTCGTTTTAGACGTACAGACTCAGATGAGTGTCACTAAGCAACATCAGAATTTGTGAGTGATCACATGGGATGGACGTCAATCATGGCTGGTGGTATGATTGGATGATGACGGGGAAGCTAGGGTCCAAATTTCAGCTAGCTTTCATGAGGGTGGATTCTTTTAAAACGGCTTGCCACTCTTCCTCGACACAAACACAGGGGCAGTTACTCTTAAATTATACCTTCCCGCCTCTTATTCCATCAGCCTAGTTAAATGCTTATAGCCTGGACGGGTAGTGAAGCGTGATGAAATTAAAAATTAGAAATTATGCAACTTTTGAAAGCTCAGAGGCACAAAGACCATATTTCTAAACATTGAATAAAACGTTTATGCACTCTGGATGACGTGAGTATTAAATATATAAAATAACGACATGATTTTAATACAATATACAGTAGCCCCATGGCTTCTTTGGTGATGAGTGACAGCTCACAGCTGACAGCTGACGGCTTTGAAAAGTTACCAGACCAAATTATGTATCCCTACGCCAAACCATATGATCTGCAAAACATGTGTTTAGCAGCTGTCAACTTCTGACAGTCAGCACCAAAGAAGCCACGGGGCTACTGTATCAGACTTGATGTATTTAGCATCACCAATATGTGTTTCCTCCTCCATTTCACCGGACGGTCCCAGGATGTTTCACGGTCCGTTGGATGAGCGACAAACAAACGTTACAGAAGCTACATCAAGTTGCATCAGAGTTGATCCTTCACCAGCCATCCAATAAACTGATGTTTAAACTGGTCTGTTAGTCTAGCACTCGTTATGTCCGCTGACTTCGAAAGGGAATACTCTCCCTCCCACTTCCCCTGGTTCCGCTCTTGGTATCTGAAGCGTATCAATAAGCGGCTCAATTTACGCTTCTATTGTTTAACAAGGAAGCTCTTACACAACAGACAACAATATCCTTTCAATTTTTTTTTTTTAGTTATTTATCTTTGCGCTGTGTTTGTAATACCCTCCCGGACTACCCACGTGTTTATACTGATAGAGTGAGAATGAGGATAGAATATGTGTCAGAATTTTCTTGGGAGGAGAGTGGGAAACTATTTAGAAAATAAAACCTCAATATGCTCTGCTGCGTTATAAGTCCCGACATCCTCGTTATCAACAGACTGGACTAGATAATCCGGATAGTATTATAGTCCACGTGTGTGGGTGACAAAAAATACGTTTTCATTCTTTATCTGTGCACCTCTTTACGAATTAATGAATCAAATCATGAAATAGAAGGAACTATATTATATGTAATATAGCTGTTGATACAAATGTTCTACTTCTTAACTTACTCAGTAACAGCACTGGCGTCTGCATCGTGAATCTCTTGGCTGTTTAAGCACCCCAACTATGAAAAAAATCTAAAAAATGTAGTGACAAAAGAACTAAGTACCTAATTTTTTTTAGAAACCACGTCGATGGATATTACAAGGGCATTGGTTAATGTAGGCTTAAGATCCTGTTTCTAGGCCAGCTGATGAATGGCATTGTCATTTATAATGTTTGTTTTTCAATGAATATTCTTCTAAAATAAGACATTTACTATTTTATGATTTTAATTTATTGTAAGTATCCCTCTTAGGTGGCTGCATTGTCCAAGGCACTACTCTCGCAGTAGACTAGACTGCCAAAGACGGGGATATCGAGGTTCAAATCTCAGTCGAATGTACTGGGAGTGATTTCATTATTTGAAAGTGAAACAATTGAGTTGTATCCAAACAATTTCCAATAGTTTGAGTAATGAACATGAATTATCTAAATACAAAGTAAAATGAGTGCGCAATTCACAAATGAACTTAACGAACGACATGGTCAGCGACCCTCTTCCTTTATTTTTGTTAAAAAGATTTATATTTTGTCACTTTTTAAAAATAACAACCATATAAAATCGCCTAAATAAATGTCCTAAAAACTCTTTCAACTGTTGTGTTCTATTTGTCCGTAGTTTTTAAATAAGAAAATCTAAATATCCTCATAATTTATAATATTTTAATAATAATATCAAATCTTATTTATAATAAAGGTGAACTGTTTCAATGATCCATTTTTCTACTAATATTTTTTATGTGCACGCAAAGAAAAAAGCCTGTGTATTATTGACACATCGGGCACACGCTATCAGAGAGTCATCTCAGTCCTACCCTATGGTTACACCAAATGTGAGAGCTATAAATGGGGAAGGGCCTATATTCAAAGAGTAGATCACTTTAAGGGAGAAATGTGTATATTGACGTATAATAATGCTTCTGTGTGTATTCAGTTCTGATAAAATATGTTTATAAATTTACAAGGTGTGAAAAAGACACGGACAAACACAGAAACACACATAATATGCTCACACACATGATGAGGTACGGTACATATACATCCCAATTTCATGGAAAGAATCTTATTGGACTGATAGAAAAAGTAACCAGTTATACTTTCACGTATCCAAACGTCAAGTCTTGTAATCTACAGCTCACATTTTAATAGATAACACTATTACCAGAGCCCTGCTTTTATGGTGAATAAAAAAGCCCAATTTCGTTTTTAAGTTTCCCAGAAGCGGTGAATAATCGGTGAGTTACAAAAATCCTATTTTTGCGACGAAATTATCGAATTAAGACAAAAGTGTTAAAAAAGTGGTTTTTATCAAACTTTTGTGATTAAGGTGACTTTGTTGGGTTAAAACTAGACTTCCAGGACAATGTTTGAAACAGGTAAGCTAAACATATTGAAGTGAAAACCAAAAATTACATTTTGTTTGGACAAAACGGTAAAAAACACTAGCCCGCAAAAATATGTGCTGTCAACTTATTAAAAAAGTAAGATTTAGCGGCAGCTGGTCCGGGAAAAGTATGTACAAGTCACAAAGACAAAATATTACACAAAAATCATCTTTTTACTTCACAAAAATTGTGACTATATATTTAAATTTCAATTTAGGCTAGAAAAATACAAAATAACTACTCAACATCACCAAACTGCAACATGCAGCTGGTAACAATTTTATCCACTTTCATTGTGGTTCTGCGGTCTGTTACTACTAAACTATACCTAGACTAAATTGCGATTATCGTGGACATCGTTTAATATCGCGAATATCGTGCTAAAACGCCGATTTCGCAAATTATCGCGACAATTATGAGCATATATTTGCAATCAGGGTAACCTTGAAATGTGAACATCTGAAAGAAAAAATGCCATATCTAACATTCGCGAATTATCGCAATCTCCACAAACGCAGGGCTCTGACTATTACCAACACAATAACACTGATAAAATAGTAAAATGTAATCAATGTTGATCGCAACAAAATTGGTTTGCATTTTTTAAAGGCCCCTTCAAATTAAAAAGACAGGTCTGGTCATCCTCTAAGTCTTTTACAATTTTACAGAAAGCCCAAGCGGTGGGAATGCGAACAAAGGAGTCGTTATCATCCTGCTAGGTACGCCGATGGACGGGATTTCGAATACAGGATGGGTGTACTGAGGTGGTTTTACGCTCTCCCTTCATATAAATGTAGGTTCACTTCATCTAGATCCTATTCACTTCACACATGCCCAATTAGTGTAAATATGTGGTCAGCCCTGGTAGGTAATTAAATATGAAGCAGGAGAAAAAGGCTTTTAGAGGAAAAAAGTGTAAATATGAGTATGCTACAGGTATCTAGCGCTCCCCCTTGTGAGAATCAGTCACCTAAACGAGAGAATCTTGGGTTCGTGACACTGTGACAAACGGGACGACAACATATTTCCCTTCCTACCGTCACACACCGACTATGACCCACTAAATAAAAGAGCCCTATTAAACGCAATTCTCACCAAATCCGGTTCATTAAAAACAACTTGGAGGCTCACCTTTTGGACGTGTGATTCTTCCGTGTGATCTTGAATGGTGGGTATGATAGCTCAGTGGCACACTATGCCTCGTGTGTTTCAAGTCTTCGTTACCTCCCTTCCTAAATTCTAGCTTCCCGTTTTCCTTCCTCAATTTTAGCTCCCAGCGTCTATATAATGGAAACTACATCTATATGTCTGATAGAATCGATTTTTTGTCTTTATCTAGAGCGAGAGAAAATACTTTTTTTCACTATATATTGTTTTCGTAAATTTTAAAAGTACTGTGCTGGCTAATAGTGACTTTAAGTTAGGGTAGAATGAACGAGAGAAAAGGCTGTATTTATAGCAAAACAATTTTACGATAAGAAATAATTTAGATTATCATCCCGTGGAAAATATAATTTAATTTTCTTCACATGGTGACCTCTACAGTTCTTGAATATTTATCAAGGTTGTCCTGAAATTTGACTACTTTTATCTCGTCCTTTAAAAAGTTTCTCATCTAATGCTACTATACTCATGAGTGACAGATACTGAACAACTGGTGATATCACCATGTTAAGTAAACTAAACTATATGTTTCTAGTGAATCAATATTTATTATTACCAAATAAAGTTTTGATATAAGCACTGCAAAAACATTGGTCTTTACTCGGGCCCCCCTGCTCTTTCTTTAGAGTTATCTCGAAATAAACATCCGGACAGATAGATAAAATATCAAATGATCAAGCTAAAACAGGACCGCGTTACACTCAGTCAGTTATTAAATAATATGTATTATTTTTACTGTAACCATTTAATATCCCGTTTAGTTAATTTTATATTCTTGATATATTATGTCATGGATAGTATCTTATTATAAGTAGTTTGATTTGATTTGATGGTAATCATTTTAATAAGGAAAATCAAAATATTACAAATAAACAGAAACATTATGTCGATTCCAGACTGTTGTATTAGGAAGTTAACTGCATAAGAAGTCACTTAATCTAGTGCGTCTTTTTGCTATGTCTTGATTTTAAATGAACGTAAGTTCGGTATTCAAATACTGGTCGGATGAACTGAGGATAGTTTTTCCTAATTGGTTTCCCACTCTTGCTACACACAACATCAGGAATATTTCCTCTTAAATTACACCTCCGAAATTCCTCTTCCATTGGCTTTATGCCTAATAATGTGTGCTTACATCTTAAACGGTTACTAGAACGTGATGAAATCAAATTTATTAATGTCGCTTCTTGTTATTGAATTGTTAAACTGTTTTGATAATTACCTGAAATTTAACTTTTTTTAAAATCTATCATTATATGCTAGAAAATTGAATTATTCGCGTTAATGTTTCATAGTATTTATTTTAAATTCTCAATAATCTTCATGAATACTTTGTTTAAAAATGAGGTGGCCCGATGGCTAAATAATTTTATAATAAAGGAAATTGATAAAACTAAAAAAAAAGGTAAAATAAACTACTAAAGTAAATTTGATGAAGAAAGCCCACGTAGGGAAAGAGGGAAAATGTGGGAAGAATCCAATGCACAAAGGTGACATCTTCCTTTCTTCTGTCTTCTATAGTAGAAGTAGTCACACACACATTTTAACACAAATAGAATAATATTTCGGCATTGTTGTATTTATCAAGCACAAAGAAGAAATAAGAGAGTACAGATAACACAAACAAAGAAAAACGTTTAGAAACACATTGTGCCAACTGTTTTTGGGAGCAAAGATAAATTTCTTGGCTATGATTAGTATTTATATAGACCTATTTAAAAAAAATCACCCCCAAGAGTCACTTTCAAACGTCCATCCAATCTCCACAATATTCTAGTCCATCCCAAACTTACTGACCCCAAGAGAATCCGAGAAGAAAAACCAACTACCAAAGGTTCACACCCCTGCGGTAGCACCCATTGTAGCACATGTGGAATCCACCTACCATTTACATCCTTCAACAGCAAGGTAACTAAATTGGAATACAAAATACCTGGCTGTTACAAGTGCAAGACAAATAACTTGATATATCAACTACAGTGCAAATCATGAGATGCAGAGTATATAGGCCTTACTACAGGTTCTCTCAGACAGCGAATGAACACTCATCGTTTTGACACAAACCACAAAGATCCGGACAAGCCTGTACCCATTCATGCTGGTACCCACAACCATCACCGATAAATAAATATAAATGACCAAGATGATGTGAAGATCCTTACTCTTAATTGGTCTTTATACACTTGTTTAACTAAACCTGTACAGGTATATTTATGTTTTAAGTAAATTCTTTTTCTTTTATTGCAAACACTCTCCAGTCGTGACTTAAGAATTAAGTATAGGACATTCTGTAGACTATACTGTTTTTTAGCACCTGTAACCAACCAAAAAATATGTAAGCTTACAAAGAGGAACTTGTATCAGCTCTCTAAAAGATACTTGACAAGGTTTCAAAACTCTAAATAGTAATTACGAAGCAGTTTAACATAAATTGTTTCGTGAGGTAAAGTTAAATAAAACCGCTCCTTAGGAAGAGGAAAAAAAGTAATGTAAGAAATATTAAGTCCTGCCAACTTTTATTGTAGTAATCAAAGTTGTTTAATTAATTAATTTTGATGATCCTCCATGGAATGTATGTTGCTTATTTTGACTTTTATATGCAACGATGAGATTATTTAAATTAGGAAGATTTTATGTGTATATGAATGATGGCTATCTTCATAAATAGCTTAATTTTAACCTAACCTATAACAGTATAGATAATTCTACACACCCGGTAAAATTGGCCTGTCTTCACACTTGATTAAAAGGTTAACTTAAACTAGAACAGCATCCATAACTCTAAACACCCATTGGCAGAGGCTGTTTCAACAAAACTAAATTTTTACATCGCATTTGCTTGGGTCAGAGAAACGTGTGTGGAGATAATTTATACTAGCATACATAATTCTAAATAGGGTTAAGTTCCATTTTAAATCATGTTCTGGGCTAAGATAAGGCCATTTAATATTATTGTTATTTAAGTTGAGAGTTTAGATTTTTTTCCTCCACGTCTTACTTTGGGTTATATGAATATTAACTAATTAGACTACTATAACATTTTAGGGATGAAGAAAGTTTAATTTAGTGTAAGTGTACATTCACTTGCTTGTAGAAAGTGTGGGAAAGCCTTTAGGAAAAACATACTCATTGTTCACCCAACCAGAATTTTAACCCTGAATTCCCCCGTCATTGACAGTCCAGTCTATTGCGAGAGTGACGCCTTATACTATTCGACCACGGAAGTGTGAAATGGTGATTTTAACTATAACATCTACAGGTATATTAATCTAATTTAGCTATCAGTGATATAAATAATCTAGAACTATACTATGAAGTAATCACTTTATCGTGTCATGTGCTATAAACTACTTTACCCTTTCACTTAAAAACCACTACACCAACTGGGCTGAAATTTCGCATGGGCATAACTCAGAAGTTCAATTAACATATGTTAAAGTTACTTATAATGTTTAACCTAAAATACCACCCCGTTCCCCAGCCGTATTTCCGGAACCACTGGATAGAGGGAGGTCACCAAATTTAACAATATATTAACAACCTATATTTTTTTTAATCAATTTCTAATGCAACAATTATACAGGATGCTGAAGGTGATATGAAAAGCGATCAATGTAACTGAAGACTGGGAAAGGGAGATATAATACTTATTTTTTTTTTAAGGAGAAGGGTAGAGGTATACACATTATAGGGGTTAATGCTGATGTGCCAAAGTACAAAAATATATGAGAAGATACTAGAAAAGAGAGTAATAAATAAAATAAAATGAAGGTTGAGAGAAGAGTTGCAAGGATTTCGGGGGGAGACAATAAACTTGATCTTTGCCATACGACAGCTGTTGGAAAATAAGGCACTAATTTGGGAAATAATTAGTAATGGTATTTATGGATGTGAAAAAGGCATAGGATAGAGTGGATAGAAATAAAGTCTAGACAGCGATGGAGGAGGCCGAAGTGAAAAGAGGAGTTGTAATGAGAGTAAAAAGCATGTATGGGTAAAACATGAGCTGTGTTAAGACTAAGAGTATGAGGATAAAGGGATTCCAAATAAAAAATTGAGTGAAGCAGGGGAGTGCCCTTTCACCATTACTATTTGTAATGATCATGAATAAAGTGGCAGGAAAACTCGAGGAGACAAGAATGAAATCCACGATGTTTGTTAATGACTTGATGGCGTGGGGAGAAAAGGAAGGTGAAGTCCTTGAACAGCTACAGGAATAGAATGAGGAAATAAAAGAGTGTGGAATTAAATATAGCATGGCGAAGTGTGAAGTGATGGTAATGCTAAGGAGGAGTATGATAGTAAAGCTATAAAGTTGGATGGAGTCTAATGAGAAAAGGACAGCATGGAGAGTTGTTTTATAGATATGTAAGATACCTACTATGGAGAAGAGAAGTGCCCTTGAAGTGTAAGGAAGTGTTGTACAGGGCGTAATTTTTACTCATTGTCACATATGCAATAGAAACATGGACATTGAATGTAAGAGAGACTAGGAAAGTGGAGGCCATGGGAATAAAATTTGTGAGGAGCGTGTTAGCTGTCATGAGGAGAAACAAGATTAGGAATGAATTTATCCAGGAATGGGTGGGGGTACAGTGAATATATAAGATAGTAGTGGAAGCAAGACTGAGATAGTATGGGCATATAATGAGGATGGAGATGGAGAGAATGCCAAAGAAAATTATGGAAATAAAGTAGGAGGGGAAAAAGACTGTTAGTGAGGCAAATAAATAAATGGGGAAAACATATAAAAGAAAGTGTGCAAGTGAAAGGGAAAAAAATGAAGAAATTAAAGAAGGAAAACTGTTTGAAGGGTAGAGGAAGATCTATGCATTTCACTAAACTTACCCGACCACAGAATGGAAACATTTGATGATGATAAGATGATGATAATGATGATGATAATGATGATGATGAGGGTATGATGATGTAAATCAATAAATTGATACACACTATTTACTGATACACAACGCATCAGGCCACGCCTAATAAACCACTAGTAGTAATTACTATCAGTGACTATCGATAATCTAATCCATAATAACTATCGGTGATTTAAAACATAATGGCGATCAGTGATTAAAGCTATAGTAGGTTATCTGAACTATAGTATCTATAAGCAATATAAGCTATAATACTAATTGTTGACCTAAACTACATTACACATCTATGACCTAGGAATTCTAAGCTATAATAGCTATCACTGATCCAAACTATAATTGATAACCGTGATACAAACTATAATAGATATTGGTGATTGAAGCTATAATAAATCATGAGCTATAGTTGCTATAAGCGATCCAAACTATAATCGCTATCGTTGATTTAAGCTATATTATAAATCTCTAATCTAAGCTATAATAGCTATCACCGATCTATGCTATAATCGATATCAATGATATACACTATTATATCTTTCAGCAATTTAAAGGCTATCGGCAATTTACAATATATATATAGCTATTGGTGATTTAAGCTAAAAAGGTTTTAGTTAAGATAAGATTTGAATTATATATTTATGTTTTATTGCTTATAAAAGATAAACACACTCAAAGAGCAAATATTGAAATTGGTAGGTTGAAAAGTGCTTTATAAATAATAAGCATCAAGATATTAGGACACTTCAAATGATTAAGGCATCCTAAAATATAAAGTATAGTTACAATAATATAAACTATGATAATTTCAATATCAAGTTGAAATAAAGTTTAAGAAACTTTAGTAATTGAATTCCTGCCTAAAATGTTGAGTTATACATTATAAAAATAGAAATATGGGAAAACAACAAATGTTGAGAGTAATAGAAAATTATTTATATTAATTCATAAACAAAATATGTTAATTGATAAAAAATATCAAAAACAGTTTAGAATTAAAACAATAAAATATTAATGAAGTGAGTGAAAAAGAAGTGAACACAGTACAAAAGCGATAGTTATTGTGTGAAGATCACAACTATTAACAGCTTAAAAACTGAATAATTTGAATGATTCACTTTATCGCAAAACAAAACATCGTAAACTAATGTTAAGGCGAAATAAGAGGTATTGAATATTCTAAAAATATACACAGTAAAATGGATTTATATTTCCAAAGGATGTGATAATATCGTTGAAATAATTCGAATTTTTCAAAGCCTTTTCTGAAGTGTAATTATTAGTCCCTTGTTTCTTTATTAGGTAGCTGTGGTGGTTTTTTTATAGAGCCCATATAGTACAGTGGTCAGAAAAAGGTTGATCGTGATGGACCGGTTGATCTAGCAGCAATTTTCAGTCGATCGCGTGAGGAAAACTACGTCGTCATGGATAGGCACGTTTACCTTGCATTGTTCCACTAAGGTACAGATTATTAGTTAGGGTCATAGTTTAGGCCTAATCTGTCAAGGTAAGTCTTTCAGGGTAAACGGAGTGTAGGTCCACACTTAACTTATATAATGTATTTTCCATAAAGGGAGAGAAATAAGTAATGGAGGAAATATTTAATTTAAAGAATAAATACAAGGCGTATAGAAAAATAAAGAATTAAAAGTGGAGCAGATAAATGAAGGGTGGTCGCGAGACCTTTGATAGATGCAAAAGTCGATCTGGGCCACTGACCCCTGACCTAGTAGATATTTTTGACATGTTTCAATGTGTGAATACCATCTTCAGGAAGTTTCTGTCTTGGATAGATGAAATTTTGTGTTATCGCCACATTATATTTTAATCGGCCAGCCTATGTATAGTCATCGGCACCCCTTGAAATCCTTCCCGTACCTCTAGAGTCTCCAGTTTAGAGAACACTGGTTTAAAGTATATTACTGCCATGCCATAATTTGTTAAATACCTCTCTAAGAACGAACCCATGTGACAGTAAAGGGAGAGACGAGTTTAAACGGTGATGGAGGCTAGAAAGTAGTTGTCTTGTCACATGAGGAGGTACCGAGATTGTAATGACCATGAAGCTCGAATAGAAAGGTAACTAACAGAACATGTTAATGGTGTTTTATTTTCATCATAGCAAGAGAACGTAAGTAGAAGCTGTCGTCTTACATCAAGTCGTAGCTGGTCAAGTTGGTTTTAATATATGGAAATATGGTCACTAGGTCGCAAGTAGGAGACCAATCTTACACACACGAATAATGAAACTCCTTATTAATCGTGCGTCTACTATCCGCTTTGTGGGTTTCAACCCTTCCATCAGGGAATGTGTTTCATATTTTGGTTAAATGTGAAATAAGTTTACGAGTAAATTTTGGGGAAACCGAAGGGGCATTAATGAACCTATACGCTGGAAAATAACACGAATTATTTTAGTAAATAAACATGTTTGTTAAAAAAAAAAGGTTCGAATGTGATTAGAGATTAAATTTACTATTAAAATGGACTATCTGTTTTTTTTAAATAGTTATGCATCCCTCCTCCCTCCACCATACTACCATGAATAGTCGAGTCTACCGTTTTATGAAAATGTTATATCTTGGTCGTGAGATTGGCAATCAGATATTTAAAAACTAAATCTTAGACGCAACGTACTTGAAAATTTAAAATGATCGTATGGTTAAAGTAACCTGACACAATATATTTATTAAATGTTTTAATTTCTGTAATGCCAAATACTTAGATACTTTTTAAATATTTTACTAGCAGGCTATGATTAAATGTAGAGGGGAACTGAGGAAGAGCTATATCTCTAACAATCTGGTGTGAGAACGTCGTCCTGTGGGTCTTAAATAGACGATTTCGTGTCCTATGATTTATGACGTCACAAGCATCCAAATTAGTCGGCTGAGGTTGACAAACAACACCAAAGACGACTCCCTACACAGACAATCAATCACACGATGATTGGTTTTCTTATTAATAATTGTGTATTATTATCCATCTAATTTTTTAAAAGTTAAATTTAAATTTAAATTTAGTACTATTTTAATTTATAGGGCTGGACAGTCGTCTACGGGAAAACCTCTAAGATGCTCATATTTGGCAGAGGTGGTCCAAGGCGAGACTTTAAATGTTCGTCTCAGTCTTATTCTGTACTATCCGGTTACCCTACCTACCAACAAGCTTACTAATTAGTCCCACCTAATCATGATTCATATCTAATATTCATCTGATTGCTCTATACTATTATTATTTTAATATAATAATAGTAATACAGTGTGCATATAACCTGAACAGGTAGTAAGACACGGTGCTAAAATAAAAAATCAATGTAGGAATATGACGTGAAACATTATTATGAAATAAACTTTTATCGTCTTCCATTAGTCCTGTTCCCCTTTTCACCAAATTCAAAGGAATGGAAGGGGCTACCATTTTCAGTCTAACACACTAAAAGATATATTTAATAGGAAAGGGATCTCAACCCAAAGAATAGGATTTTTTAAAGGATTTTAATAACAAAATTGGTGAATTTTTACTTACTATTTTAACTTTCCTCAAGAATTTAATTTTCTTACTTTTGACTGTGCAAACGTTTTCACAAGTTATTTTAAATTCGTGTAATATGCCATTTGTTATTGAATAGAAATAGTAGCTAGCCCAAAGAGTCGGGCTGCGCTCATTGTTGATCGTATGTGCTCGTAGATAGATTTTGACAAGTTTGAGTTTAGAGAAACACGTCTCGCCGCTTGCGATGGTAACTGGTAGATTAAAGATAGTTCTTTAAGTAATTACAGTGCTAGGCACGGAGTCTTATACTTTATTGAAAAAATAATAATTCATTAACAACTTTTGAAGAATTCCCTGTTCTAATTTTCCCCGCGCAAGCTTTCGATTCGTCTGTTAATACTAATGCGCAAATATCAGAAGGCCCATTATATTTTAGAGCCGAGGCCAACTTTTTACAATGTTCTTTCACCTAGAGACATGGTTCGGTAGCCAACGCCGCAATATCATACAAGAAACCGAAGATTTGAATTATTATTATTTTTATTTGTTCAAATCTTTCTTTAAGTGATGTAATAAGTGTGTCCAGAATTGCCAGGTAAAATTCCACTTTAAATCACATTTGTGGATCTTATAATGGCTTATCCCTTGACTCATAAAAGCATTAATTTTTTCTTCTTATTCTTTTCTCCATTTTAAAAGCTTGGTTGTCTGCCAAATAACGTGATTCAGTTATTGTTTTTTCAATTGCTTCTTTGGCTCTGCGTTCTTCTAAAAAGTTTGTTGTTTATTTCAGTTGTTAAAACGTCAAATAAATGTCAAGATTACCATCTTGCAGTTCTAAGATTAGACTACGTGGACAACAATACCAATATTACAGGTCAATATAAGACTAAGTGGACCAATAACAGGATGCTATATACCATCCCGCCACTCAAAATTTTTTGAAACATTATCACCTGTTTTCTTACTTTTCTCTTAAATTTTTAAATAAAGGATTAGAAAAATATTAAGTGATGCGCTGAAAAAGCGACCTTGAACGTTATACAAGTACAAATATGATTATGTTGTTAATCAATTTTGTTTTTAAAATATATATTCTTAAATATTTTATATTTATTGATAGATAATTAGAGACATGTTTAGTTTAAATATTCTATAAATACGCGAAAAAAATGTTGGAATGAGCCACTTGGACCTTTGCGCCCTAGGCGACCTCCTAGGTTCACCTTATGGACCCTGCTCTTTGGCTACGTATGTATTTAGGGATTTCAGTGTCTTTTCTCCAAACAATTATACTAAATATCTAAATACTAAATAGTACTGTACAACATTGAAATAAAATAACTAAATTCTATTGTATCAAATAGTTAACTTCAAACTAGTTTTTTAAAATTGTTTATTCAACCTCATGACTGTTAACTAGACCTACACTACACTTAACATTTTTTAAATACTAGACTGTAGTGAGACATCTCAATATAACTCAACTTGACTTACATTACCTAGCCTAGAGGAAATTTACTCTCACTCAAAAGCATTCCTTAATTTAAATAAATTCTTACAGCTTACCTATCAGCCTAGGACGCTTGGTCACCCTTAACAGGGAGATTCAGATTCGAGTCCTGGCTGGGTGCGCACACGTGATTTATCATTGCGTTTTAACATCCCTTCTCATTTATAAATCAGGTGTGTTTCTTTGAAGTACCTTCATAATCGTTTCTACTTGGCCGTTAGTAGTATATGTGTTAAATGTGATTATCAAAAATAATACAAAGTTGTTGACGGTGATGGGAAACTTGGTTGGGTGCACTGCAGGTGGCTTTTCACAAATGATTTATCACTCATTTTCCTATTCCCTCATCAATCCAAGTGAAGTTTATTTCCTCTAATTACCTTATTCATTCTTTTTACTTGAGTTAAGCAGTTAATAAATATAGTTTTTAACTTTCTAATTTTTAAAATAAATTATCCTTTATAAAATTAGTTGTTTGTGATTTATATAGGCCCTAATTATTACTAAATATCGATAAATAGCTAATTTGACCTAGAAGAGGATATATTTAGTATAATATTGAACACTAAACCTAATTTGGAATGGTTTGTTTATTTTTCCCATTGTGTCTTAATAGCCTTTCATTTTATAAGCACATTAATAATTACATAATTTGATGGTAAGGAGGAGGAAGGTAAGGTTGAGAGTAAGCGTATCAGCACTTGCTTGAAAGGAGAAGAGGAAATAGTTTAGGAAAACCACCCTTATTACTCCCAGTTTAGATTGGACTTATAACCAACAAATCCAACCATTGGGAGCTTGATTACTTAGGTCAAGATATCAACGGAAAAGGTAAAAGGAGATCTCACCGTTACTCACCATTCCACCATAATATCAATAAGGGTAGTATTTGTGTATTACGTCCATATATTGCATGATTTGCAACTTATTTTCTATATGGCTCCTCAGAATATTTTATCTAATATGGCAAAGATGAGGAAGGAAAAAGTTGGAGAAAGTGGAACAGAATTTTTGAGGAGAAAAAAGTAGGAAACCGTTTAGGAAAATCTATCTCGGTCTATAGGATATGGATTTGAACTCTAACCTGCCCATCGCCAGCAAACCTATCAAATAAACTCGGTGGCCGCGATGTCTAACGCGCTACTCTTGCACTAGTCTAGACTGCCAATTACGGGGAGATCGAAGCTCGAATCTCGGTCGGGTGTATTGAGGCCGGTTTGTCCAAAATGGTTTTCCGCTATCCCTCCACGCAAATGCGGCTACACTACTTGTCTATATAACTTTCATATTCCCTAAAACTATTTGCCTACAACCCGAGGGAGTAGTAAGACGCAGTGATAAAAATAAAAAGTTGCAGTAGTCTACGTGTCTACCGGTGTGGGCTACGCTCATAAAGATAGTAGAGATAAAGCTTCTAACATTCTTAGCACTTAAACAAATACTGGGTTCACTTAAACTCTATCCAACTGAAGTATTTTAAACAAGTAGTATTCAAAACTTTTTATTCGTGCAGCCCCAGATATAATTTAGATTCAACTTGATTCCCCCAAACTTTCTGGTGCACAATGTAAGTAATGGATATGAAGTATGAAGGACTGCATCTGTTTGTTTATTGACCCAACAATATTTTGAAGCAGGTTTATTTCATGGTAAAAATAAGTAAACAAATCTTATTATGGAAAACGCCCTATAATGTTCAGCCACGTTCCAAATCATCATGTAGAATAACCTGCCTCGGTGGAGTAGTTGGCTAACGCGTTAGTCGTGTTGAGCCCGACTGCCGAGGACGGGGAGATCGAGGTTCGAATCTCGGTCGGGTGAACTGGGGGTGGTTTTTCCTAAATGGTTTTCCACTCTCCCTCCACGAAAATGCGGGTTCACTTCCTCTATTCAACCTTCCCAATTCCTAATCCATTAGGGTAATTAGTACTTAAGCGTATAACCCGAACGGGTAGTAAGACGAAGTGAATAATAATAATAATCATGTGGAATAAAATGAAACTACAGTAGTTACTCACATAAGAATCGAATATAGGAGAAAGTAAGGGAGAGTAAAAATAGCACTCCTAGATAGCATGTCCTTACGTCAGGCAGGATCTTGTGTGCTTAACCCTAAATCTGGACCTGATTATTCCTTGTTTATCATGAAGTAATAATAATAATAATAATTTGTATACTATTTAAATTTTACGTAGCCCCTAAGATGTCTTTACGTACCCCCGTAAGTACACTTATCACAGGCTGAAAACCACTGACCTAGAAAGCCAAAATCTACCAAAACTATCAGTATCAGCAATTTTTTTTATTTTATTAATGAATTTCTCAGTATTACAAAGCAATATTTAACGAATTGATTAATATATTATTAATATTTAAAACTAGAACTTAAAAAACTGTAAATGTATTCTAACATTATTTTTTTACTCCAATATTAAAAAAATATTACTTGGGGCTAGTCCAATATATCCAAGCTACAAATGAGAAATTAATGGCTGCCTCATCAAATTCATCTCAAGAGCTCCCGTAAAAACAGAAACAAAGAGAAAGAAGATAATCATATTGCTTTTCACAATTAATTTTTTTTTTTCAGGACGTGAGAAGATTCAATTCCACACTGCTCTGGAGTTGACTGAAAAACAAGGCCATTTTAAAATCATTAAATGTGCGTTTCCGGTTGTACCATTGTGTTTGACGGAAATTATTTTAGAATTAATAACAAAGTACACATTTCCTATTTTCAGAGATAATAAGGTACTATTATTAGTTGACTAAAATGTACAATACTTTCTTTTTTAGTTTGATTTGGCATTATGATGTAATCTGTCAATGTTTCCATTTACTTAGGTTGTATACAAGATAATACATTTGTAAGATAAATTAATTTTGTGTATTTTAATTTAGTTTTGTGATTGTCAATTGAATTTTATTATTTTATTGAGTCGTTTTAAATTTCGTATTATAATATATATTAGCAACGTTTTAGGATTTAGTGTGTGTACCGTAGAAAAAAATGTGATACGCTGTAGACATCAAAAATGACTTTCGATTCAGTTGACATTTTGTTAAATAATTCTACTGAGGCTTAGTCTTTTGAATGAAAAGGGAATTTAAAAGAAAAATAGCAAGACCAAAATTAGATACTTCCTAGAAAGTATAACAAAAAGTGAAAAATATTTTACTATTATTATTATTATTATTATTATTATTATTATTATTATTAGTAGTAGTAGTAGTAGTAGTAGTAGTAGTAGTAGTAGTAGTAGTAGTAGTAGTAGTAGTAATAGTAGTAGTCCTCTAGTACTGTATTATATAACTTCATAAAAATCCCATTTTCGACATCGTTAAGTGTAAACCTTTGTGAGTGTTCATTAATAAGATTAATCAAAATGTATCATCACGGTTCACTACTGCAGATAACAGATAAATTAAAACTATAAAATTTAACAAAAATATCGAGAAAAATATGAAATATTTGAAAAAATTATTGCAGTGACGTGTTTGTTGTTTGTATATCACCTTTTACCGAAATGGTTTACGTAAGTTTTGGATTTCTTTTTAACTGTACATAAATTATTTCTAATTCTTTTTCGGGTTGCATTTTCATTTAATTTTTTTTATGGAGGCCTTTAGGTAAAATATCTTCCCGGGCCTTTGTGAAGTTTGGCGATAGAAATAAAATTGTCTACCCGGCCAGAATTTAATCGATTATCTTCAGGATATTCAGGTGAGCTGATAAATAATAATAATAATAATAATAATAATAATTAATAAATACATAAATGCTCCAAGAGACGTGTAAGAGGCCAAAGTATTTTGACTTGTTTCGTTTGAAGGTTTTTAATGTGCATTTAAAATATTTTTCATGTAGGGTATTTTCGTGTTGATTTATCCCTCTCTGTCTGCCTTATTTCTCTTCTGATATCATAAATTCATCTTTTTAGTGGGGGTGGGTAATTTCATCTGGAGGAATCAAGTAAATCTTTAGGCATTATTCAATTTCAAATATTAGTCCTAACTAGTAATGGTCTGAAAATCTACACATTTAAATCCAACAATTTTTTAAATGGCGATTACTGAGCAAAGAAATGTAGATTTAATATAAGCTTGCTCAAGATATAGATCATACTCTTTAGATCCATTTTTTTAGCACTGCGTACTAATACCTGTTCTGGTTATATGCTTTAGATCCATGTTTATAGGTAGAAATAATTTATTAAGGTGTCAGTTTTATCATCCAAATAAGCAACTTACTGACCTTAGGACTGAGTTTTTAAACATTAAGTTTACTTACCTAGGATTAACTAAAGTCCAATTTTCATAATTAAGGCCTTATCTGACAGCTAAAATCTACTTAATATACTTTTACATATTCATACGTTAATTCCTGTGATCTTTATCTGTCCCTTTTGATAAATATTATCAAAATAATTATTATATAACGCTAATAAAATAGTAATATATTATAAATTTTGTTCACAGAAACATATGTTTGTATTTTTTACAAGGCCTTTGATATGAAAACTCAACTCTATTGTGCATAGTCTGTACTGAGATTACAAAATGACAATCAAATATCCTAAAAATAAATATTTAGCTTATAAATTCAAAATTTGTCCATTATTTTCTTAAAAGAATCCAAAACAAAAAGAAGGCTCAAGTGACAACAAAGTATACATGTACATTATTTTGTTTTGTTGGGCTGCGCCTCCCTCAGAAAACACTTGTACATTTGTAATTTATTTTTAACTGTGATTTCAAACGGTATGTTTCATATCCACTCTTCACTCTAATTCAGGTGCATTTACTCTAAGCTATCCATCCTAGTCCTCTTGGGTTAATTAATTTACTAATATCCTTTATGTTGAACGTACTTATTAAAAATAATTAAGTCAGAGCTATACCAATATGTTATGTGGAACAAATTAACATGCTATTAAATTAATACTCGTGGTCAAAGATAGTCCATTTTGTTTTTGTTGTTGTTTTTGTTGTTGGGAGATTTGTTTTCCTTGTCTCTTCAACTTAAATTAACCTGAAGTATTAACACCAACCAGTAACTAAATTACATTCTTGAGCCATTAGAAAACAGCTGTCCATCGCAAACTCTTTGGGGATATTTTTTATAATCATGTAAATATACCATCCACATTCCGTGGTCAGGAAAACATTACGGTAATAACTACAATATATCATAGATCTGAAAAAGAAAAAAGTTTATTTTAACAGTTACTAAATTAATAACTATCCGCTCAGGTATGTACTGTACGTGGACTAAATGTTAGGCTCATCTAGTCTGGTTGACTGGTGACGGTGAGGACGGGCTTCGAATCCTGCCCGTATGTACTAAGATTGACGTTTACCTTAATTATTTCTCACTATTCCTCTGCGCCAATTCATATATATTCTCCTATATTCTACCTTACTCATACCTACTCTGTCAGTGTAGTAAAAAATGGATATATCAAAGGAGTTGTTAAACAGGTATAAACGTTATAATTAAATATTAACAACTAATTAACAAACTCTAATTTAATCTTACCTTTAAAATCATGTCGAAGTGGTGTTTGAATATTAGGATCTCGTTTCAACGAAGCACTTTTGCTATTAGAGCATGGTACTTAGTAAAATAATAAACTATTCCGTTGTTTATAGATATTATATCTAGAGTGAAAGGTTTTAAAACACTTTTCAAAACAAAAATCTTCACCAAACACAAATGTTAATAGTACCGCAAATATTAGGACGCACCGATACTATCAAAATATCGATTCCTGTGAACGCCTCTAGAACATTATTTCAGTCCAGTTGTTAACACCGTTTGCAATGGATTTTATAACTTCATGATGTTTTCACACACACAATAGTTTTATTTTTTATTTTCGTTGAAAAATTAACATTTATGAAAACGAGGGTTAATCCTTAATTGTGTAACTATGTTCACATCACTTCACTTCGTTTGAAAAAAACACTTGTTCATTTTAAAAACAAAACCATAAAGCAATTACAGCAACCAAAAATAATCACTTTCGATTTTGTTTCTTACTGGTTTTCTTAGCAATGCCACCCTCCTTTCTTTCGGAAGTTGACGGCCGGCTCGCGTGTCAAGGACGTCGCTGGCTAACCGACGGACAGACGAGGTTTGGTCCGACGCAGGCGGTGGCTGGAAGGGTATACAATGAAATATCCGTGCCCCGGACCCAGTGGTAAGGTTTTATACCTACTGACCTAATTCTTGGCTTGTTGGGAAGGTGACTTCTCTTCTTTTCTACCTGTCGGTAACTTGATGTTGGCTCTTTCGACCTTCTTCCCTCCCCTCCGCTCTCTTTCTGCCTCCCCCCATTTCTCCTAACGATTCGTCTTCTTCCTCTACCACCACCTAAAGCGTTCCCGCGGCGAAGAGCTTGTTCCGATTTCTTCTCTGATTCTTGGTGATGCGTCTTCTTTAAGAAATAACACTCCCTTCAACAAGTTTTCTCCTGACCTCCACACAAATTTATTAATCTAACTTAACTGACTAAACCATACTTAGCTAATTTCACGTATGTTCGAATAGAGCTAATCTAATAAACAAGGTCTCAAACATCACTAGCACAACACCCACAGCCCTAGTGAAATACCTGTTGTTTTAAACATTACACATGATTCAATTAAATATAATAAATGTGTAAAACTACGATACATATGAGACGATTCCTGAGTAAATCTATTGTAAGAGCATTGGTTCTCCAGTTCTCCAGGAAAAAGGTCCTGGACTTAATTTCCTTGCCCAGATGTGATCTGTAAACTAAATTTATCTCAGTTGAAATATGTATTCATATCAAGTATTAATTTCTAACCTTGTATTTAACTACTCTAACAAACGTGATCTCAAACATAGCTAGTATAGAACCTTTAGCCTCAATAATAGCTAATGTAGCACATTAGGCCTAAACATAGCTAATGTAACACTTTTAGCCTCATTATTGTAGCTAATTCAACACATTTAACCTCAAACATAGCTAGCTGAACAAATTTTGCCCCATTTGTGGGTAATTTAACTTATTTAGACTCAAACATAGATAGTATAACACCTGTATTAACTTCAAAAATAACAATGTAACACCTGCTCCTTAAAAAGTTTCTGATTTTGTGCACTTATTTACTAATAATGCTAGCTTATCACTAATTTAACTAAACATGGCAAATTTAGTACACGTGAATAAAGCACTGAACATAAACAAGGTAGGACCCGGGGTAGCTTAGTTCCCCACAGAGCATTAAAGTCTCCTCTGCCACAATAGAGTTTGTCAGGGCACTGTACTTCATATATCCTATGCTCTTTTGAATCTCCGGTTTGAATACCAGTGAAGTCAACATTTTGTATTAACATGGTGCTAGAGTTTAAATTTCTAGGAAACACCTTTCGAACTATACATGCAAGTTTTTTGATGCTCCCCGTCTTATTACCCCTCCAGAATAATCGAATATTTTCACTGATGGGATGGGGATGAGCAAGATATGATTTAGAGGAGGTGTATCTGAATCTGCGTGGTGGGAGTTTAGGAAAATCAGTTTGGAAAAAAAACACCTTAGTGCACCCGGTTGGATTTCAAGACCTGATTCATCAGAAAACCGGACAAGACAGGATTGATCAATTAGCCACGTGCTCCCTGGTAGACGTTGAAAAACTATTATTTCAATAAAAAGATTATAAGAATAATTAGTGTATTTAGCAATAAAAACCTTTAGCCTATATGAGTTTTAAATAATGGTTTTAAGACATAATTTTACAATAAATTATTTGTCTAACCAATAAGGCTTGTTGTTTTTTATTTTAAATGTAAAGAGTGTGTCAAAGTAAGCTCTTGGTCAAAATTTGATTCCTGGTGTGCACGTCTACTGGAAGGAAAGCAAGGCAAGCAACCTGTCTCGTCAATGATGGTTTGGGAGAGATGATCAAGTGGCAGCTACATACACTAGGTGTCAAGTCAACCTTGGACCACAGGCTCTGTAAAACAGAAGGACATCATTGTCAGATCCACGTAAACTGAAGTTAAATCAGAAGCAAGAGCGAATGTAAGGGGGCACAGGGGGCACGTGCCCCCCCTCGGGTAGAATATTTGATATTTTTTTTAGACTAATGGAGGTGTGAGCAGGGGTATGGGAGGTGGTAGGGGTGGGCAGTGGACACTGGGCAAGGCAAATGGCAAGCAGGACGCGTGTCAAAGCAAAATATGCCTACCAGCTCACGCAAATGTTTCTCCATTCAATATATCTGTGCCCCCCTTCTCCCTTTTACAATTTCTAAATTCGTGCTTGATTAGAAGCGCAAATTTCTGGGATTTTATATAGGTTACTGGTGCGATTTAAAAGCAAGCTATACCAATCACACATTTTTTTTTACCAAATGTTACTACCTGTTCAGTTTAAAGGTACAATTTTTTTTAAACCACCATGATAATAGTGTAAGGATGTGATCAGTAGTAGTTAGAGTGTAATAACCACTATTTGCGTGGAGATATAGTGGAAAACCATTTAGGAAAACAGATTTCAGTAAACCTACACAGGACCGGGATTAGAGCTCAGACCTCCCAGTAAGAGGCCAGAATCTAGCTTTAATACCACATTGCCATTTATACAAGTAAACCTTTTTTTAAGTACATTTGTCTTACCGTTTGAATTATACGCCTATGTACTAATTACTCTAATGTGTTAAGGATGATAAAGGTTGAATTTAAAGGAAGTGCACCCGCATTTGCGTGGAAGGAGAGTGGAAATTAACATAGAAAACCATCCTCAGGCTACCCGACCGGGATATTACCTTGATCTCCCCGTCATTGCCAGCCAGTCTATTGCGAGTGTAGCGCCTTAGACCATGTGACCACCGAAGCGGGCAAGAGTAAACTTGATTTTATACTTAACCAAACAATTAATGAGATGTGTACAAAAAATGTGTATTGTTTTCTAGATTGCTAGGGGAAATAACGGTTTTAGAAGTGACATGGATAGATTTTTTTAAATTAAAAACTCTACACCTTAGCTCAGTCAGCAGCGTGTCTACCTACTGATTAAAGGATCCAGAGTTCAATTCTTGGCAAGATCAAAAACTTTAATTTTGGTGTAATGGGTGTCTCCGGTATTGTTAATATTAAATTAAAGGCAGGTGGGCCAGGTGTTATGACTTTTCTAAATTTAATATGGTTTACAAGTCGCATTTAAATGTTATTTATTTTATTTTACCTTAGAGTAATTGTAAGTTAACTTTCTATACTAATTTATTGTATATGCACACGTATTAAAACTATATTAACTCAAATACTGACATAAATAAGAGCCCCTTCTGATAAAGTCATCCCTGTGTAAAGAGAAGCTGAATTTTCACTGATGAAAGAAATTTCAGCTTTACTGGGATAATTCGAACTCGGAGTTCTTGTCTCACTAGAAAGACATATTTCTAACCGGGTCATTCATTTAACGAAAATTATGTGAACAAGGGGATAATATTTTGTTATTGAAACGCTTTTCTCGGTGATTTTTTACTATTGAAATATCATAAGGTTTTATTGTGCCATTTTGACTTTATTGTGCCACCCACTTGAAGATTAAAAAAAGTCATCATACTGTGGTATGTTTTATGAGAATGATATTTTGAAGGCTTCAAAGCAACCAAAATAATCCTCAGTTATTTTACAATTTTTTGTTGTGTCTGTTGACGTAATATTACTTTATCTTATTATGATATGAGTACTGACGAGAAACGTCATTTAAAATGAGCTAATTTCACTTTTTTTTTATGCAGCTTTTAATAATGCTATAAAACTTTAAATGTAAGTTTTTAAGTCCTTTAGGGAGATGTTAATAATTTTCACCTCAATTTTGGCGTTAATTATATTTAGAAAAAATCCCTCTTAATTAACGCTGGACTTCTAGACATCTGAAACACGTGTCAGCACTTCTGGAGATTTTTTCCAACATTTCATTTTAAGCTGTGATTTCTTTATGTAATTTACCATGAAATGTGGGGAAAGTTATTCTAATCCCTATCCCTAAGTCCAGCCGTTAATAACCAGGGTGACGTTAGAGCTAAAATACAAACATAAATAGAACATAAGAATGATTTGAATTACTTTGAAATAAATAATTCTATGTGATTTAGATTTGTTAATTAACATATCTTAAAATATATTTGTAGAATTTCAGAGAACCCCTTCAATATATCTGTAAAATGTATACAGGGTGCGGCAGAAATCAGATAGTTTTAAAATGTGAATTGTATATTTTAAGTGACATTTATTCAAAAAACATTTACATGGCTGGAAAGAGCATGCAAAAGCAATGCACCCTTAGCTCTTGATTTAACTCTTATGTCTTGAATATAATGTCAGACAAGTGAGCTCCATTGTGCCGCACACAAGTCTCTGCACGTTGCCTTATGGAGTCCATCGTCTTGCACAGTATCTCCAGGAGAATTGGCTGAATTGAAGCTTTGACGGATTCCTTCAATTCTGCGACAGTGTGAGGCCAATTCTCGTAGACTTTGTGCTTCAAATGTCCCCACAAGAAGAAGTCGCAAGGGGACAAGTCTGGGACCGTGAAGGCCATGTGACATCGCCATCGTGAGACATGAGTTTCCCTGGAAACATTGCACTAAGAGTCCGCATTAAGGCCCATGCTGTGTTTTCTCTTGCATCATCTTGTTGGAACCACAGATGGTGCTTACGAGCACAATGCTGGCGCATTTATGGGAGCAGAAATTCATCCAGCATAATGACACAACGAGCAGAAGATACCGCAACCGCTTGTCCGTTGTCTAATCATATCCACCGCATCCTGTATATATAATTCAGACATAAGCTATTTTGCTTGAATATACATATGTCCGATTCTAAGTAGAACACAATTATTAATTTTGTACCTTGAATACATACATTTATAGCCTATTAAAACCAGTTCTACTTGGAAACTCACAAATCGGACCAACATACAACTTATACACTTATTATCAAAATTAAACGAGTATTTTCACTTCATATAAGACATAATAATCTGACGATTTTAGGTTAGAAAAGTTTTTTATAAATGGTATTTAGCGTGTTCTTTCTGAATGCAGTTTTTATGTAATTACATGACTTACAAACAAGCCTAAAATTAATTAGAACAGATACAGTGACGAACATTTTTTCATTTATTTCATTATTTGACGTATTTAACGTGCAATTTCCGAAAAACCTGATTGTATCAGCACTCGAATTACAATCAATCTTACAAATAGAACAAACACAACACCCAGCCCCAGGCCGATAATTCATCACTGGGAAAGGAAAAACCGACATTTCAACAATAATATTTTTTTCAGTCATGCCAGGAGTAGACCCGAGACCCTTGTCTCAGTAGACAGACATGTTAATGGCTGAGCTAAGGTTTTAGATTACAACGAGGGTCCCAGCGATAACTAATACTCATTTTATAAAATAGGAATGCTGCCACTAAACTAAAATTTCTAGCTAAATTCAAAAGAATTTTAAAAATGAGTCACTCCGGGAAATGTACTTCTTCTGCATCTTTAGCTATTACCTAAAATTAATTAAATTGAGGCAAATATCTCCAGAGGCAGGCTATATTTTAATAGTTTGATAAATACATAAAATTAGACCCGTATATTTATATTTTAGAGGACTTGATATCTAAGTAGGTCATTGCCTAAATCTATCTATTAATTAAAAATTATAACCACCACAAACACAGTTAAAAAACTATTTTTTCTGAGGGTGGTTCCCCTTTATGTTTTTCACTACTCCTTCAGTAAAATTATGGTTCATTTAATCTAAATTTTACCTACCATATTCATAACAATATTTGGACAGTTGCCTTGAAAGATTACACCAGTGTTTCTTAAAACAGTGTTCCCAGGAACACTTATGTTCCGTGAACTGGTTACAAGTGTTCCACTGGTGAAAGATGCCACATGGCAACAATTATGAATGATGTTGTGTACTTTGATTCAAACAACTGAAGACTGCTACTCGCTTTGATTTTCATACCAATAAAATATCATATTCTTTAGAGTAAAAAAATAACACCTGGACACGGGAATCGAACTGAGGACCTTTGGCTTAGGGATCATCCCGTGCCCATGGCCATTCTTCCCTCATATATTTAGGCAGAGTCTGTGATGAACGTGTGGAAATTGTCAGCTACATGTGAGCGATAGATCATGAGCTATCAAATGACACAGCCATCTTCGACTCAGAAGGGTTTCAATGACAATTGTACGAATGTGCATATCAAGATGGATTAAATAGCCAAGATATTATAGATCTAGTTACGGTTATAACCGCATATAAATATCATTTTCCTTAAATTGAAAAATGACACCTGAACATGGGTGTTCCGCAAATTGTTCTAACAAACAAAAGTGATACGTGACTTCCAAAAGGTTTAGAACCACTGGATTACACTATGACTCTATCTTAAAAACTATACCAAGGTTGGGGATACACACATATATTAAGTACGCTAGTAGAATAGGAATTTGAAAGCTAGAGTTTGGGAGGAACTGTACCAACATTTGTGTGAAGGGAGATTGGGAAATATATTGAGGAAAAAACATACTCAGCAAGGATTCGAACTTCACTCTCCCCCTCACCGGCAATCCAGTCCAAAACGAGAGTGACGTGTTAGACCATGCGACCACCGATTCTGGCTACATTTATTATTTATTTACTTTTATGCATTACAAATATTCAGATTAATTTAACTCGGGCTTTATGTTTGATAAATACATTATTTCCAATTTAGGAAAGGCATGATGTAGCGGAACAAAGCTTCCTATTTATAAACTATTTTTATTTTTACCATATTTATATTTATGATGCTTTTTTTCTTTTGCTATTTAGGAGAAAGCCATTAAAAATTACTAGGTAGCTTGAGAATGTAGCTGCTATTTAAATNATATATATATATATATATATATATATATATATATATATATATATATATTTTAAATACTCCTGTATTATACAGTGTGAATAAATTAGTTCTAGAGTTTAATAAAATCTGGTGTAGGACAAAATCGCGTTATAAACAGATTTGAAATAATAATCAAATTAAAGAATTACGTAAAAAAAAAAGGAATTTTGAGAAATATTTGTCATTAGCAATGATGATATAGTTTTACAATTGAAATTTTTTTGAAACTGACCTAACTAAAACACTTATATTTAATTAATATAAATTTAAAACTTCATTAATTTATTGAACAAATTGGGGTCAAAATCAATTAGGGACTTGGCTTATTTCGGGGAATACCACCGAAAATCGGATATCAGTGGCAAACTTATCGATAGATTTGTGTAAAAGTTAACAAACATCATTCTTTGTTGGTGATTTATCACTCTCTTCCTTTCAAACTTGTTTTCGGTCGACTGTTGCCAACAGTCAGAGTGGGCTAACGTTTTTTGTCCACTTTCTAACATTATTGAACCACTTACAGGAGGTAATAAAATGATTCGCCAAAAGACGAAAGCGTTTCACCGGAGGCATCAATTATTAACATTAAGATTATATGCGGGCTCTTATTTTTTTACAGACATTTTATGAAAGTACAACATCTTAACTGGAATTAAATAAATTATTACTAAATGAAGGTTATTATTGTAGGGTGGGACATGATTATGAAGTCGATATAAATAGTGTGTAATTTTTTCTAAATAGCAACAAAACTAATTTATTATGGAAGTGTCTTCTTATAATTTTTATACGCTTGGATTATTTTGAACTATTACTTTATTCTTAGAATTAAAATATTTTAAGTGATTTATTTTAATTGTAAAATGTTTTATTACCAAAAAGAAAAATACATTTGTGCTGTAATATGTATTTATATTTACTTACAATATTGTGTACTGTGTCTCCTTATTTGTACAGGTTACCCAGGTATTAATATTAATAGGGTAGGGAGAAGGAAGTAGAGATTATAGTCAGTGTAAAAGCATTAGCGTGGAAGGAGCTTGGGAAATTAATGTTTTAAACATAAAAGTACAGTCGGACAATCCAAACCAATAAGAGCGTGACCAAAGGGGAGTATTATTTAGTCCCGTTTGCATAGGGCAAAAAGGTCAAGTCTCGAATACTTGTCGGGTGTATTAAGGTTGTTATTGATTTATCGTCTCCTGATCTGCCTTAGATCAAATGTAGGTATACATCCTCTGTATTTTACTTTCCTGCTCCCAACCCCAATGTTTAGAGCCCATCAATAATGGGAGCAAATAGTTGCGCCATCGCAAGTTTGAAAGATGTGCCAAAATCCCCATTCACTAAAAGAAGCGGGCACAATTTGAGAGCAAATTTGCCCCTTTTATTTGCCACCACTCAAGAGTAGGTGCAACTATTAAATAATGATTGTCACTTCAATAAATTAAAATGTTGGCATATTATCGTTATGACTTAAAATACAATTAGTTAACTGTACTCCAATTAATGTGAAAATGTTAAAATAGCATACGTCTGTCAAGCCCAATATTTGTTTCGATTTAGATAGTGGTAACAAAGCAAATCCCTTTTATTTTTGAATTTTTACATTCAAACAACGCACTGGCATTTCTTGCACTGTTACAAAACAAAACCACGAACTATGTCATCTTTGTCCAGATCCCAAGAGGTTTGTATTCCTCTAAGTCCAAAGACATCTTTTCACTAAGTATGACAGTTAATATAGATTTAAAATAAGTTTTAAAGTTTCTATAAATGCTTTATTAATGGAACTTAAGCTTTAAGCTGATAATATAAATACCTACCGAATACTGTATTTATATTGTTAATTTAAAGCACCCAGAAAGAGGCCGCTTATAATTTTATCGCTAGTTTATAAGCAAAATATTTAGAAATCTTTGTATTTGCTGTGATTTTCATTAGAGACTTAAAATAAAGTAGCCTTGATTTTTAAAGTGAATTCTTCACAAGGGTTGGTCGAAAAGAGCGCAATTGATGACGTTTATGATGACATCACATAATCTTGCCAGCAATTTGCGCCTTGTTTAGTGAATACAGAAATGGAGCAAATAATAAGGTGCATCTTTGGGAGTATCTTGGGTGCAAAATTGTGCCATTTCTAGACTTGTGTTGGAGCAGAATTGCACTCGTTATTGCATCCAGGCACAGATGGGTAGTAAGACTTTGAACACAGATACTCGGCCTGGATTCAATAGCCTGTTTGTCGATAGCAAAGTCTATATCAGGATCATCGACAAACAGGACAGACGAGATTGAAACATTTTACCGCTTGTCTAGCAATAAGCCTTTATGCAAAGTTTTTTTGTACCGTGTTAAATAATTTGTTCAGGTTGTACACATATGTATGTACTCATACATAACTACGCTAATGAGCTAGGAATGAGGCCGGTTTAATTTAGAGGAAGTATACCCGCATTTTCGATAAGGGGGAGTGAATGGAATAAACACCCTAATTACACCCAACCATGATTCGAACCCCGATCTCACTTTCATCGACAGTCTAGTCAAACACAAGAGTGACACCCTAGGCTATGTGGGGCCACAGAATCAGTTCATACAAAGTTAAATGTGTAATTAGTGACGAATAAATTTATAAATGAATAGGAACTTGTTTTTAAGATATTGAAACAGATTTTTTAAATTAGTTTTAAAATGTAACTTGAAGTCCACCTGGCCCCCGTGGCTTTTTTATTATTTTTCATCGCGTCTTACTTTGCGTCCAAGGAATCTTAGTTTAATTACAATAATGTAAGCGTTATAAATAAGAAATAATTTAGAAGCTATGTACCTATATTTATATAGAACGTGAGAAAACATTCTGGGAGGAACCTCATTACACCTAGCCGGGATTTGAGCCCTGGCTACACATCATCAGCAATTAAACAGCATGATTATAATCACATAGAGGTTCAGATTTAAAAACTCTTAACTGTATCACTTTATCAAAAGTGAACATATAAAGCCCATAAGCCCTAAGACATATTTGGATATAATGGACACACAAAATATAGTTCGAATACATGAATAATATTTTGGTTTACAAATGTCATTCCACTTCTAGAATATATTTATGTTCACCATAAAGAGAGCCTAAAACAGATGTTATATTGCCAACAACCAGCTCTATTGCCTTGGGGGACGTGATCAGCCTTAAGATGAAAAGAGAGCAGGCGTTCGTTTGAAACCTTGGTCATAAAAAATATGTTGGAAAAACTGCTTTCACTCGTAGTCTAATGAACTAGATAGAGATTTAGTCAAACTCTAGGTATGGTCGGGGACTACTTCTGCATGCCAAATAATAAAGTAAATTTGGTTTTTAGGAGAAAGTTTGCTTAAGTAGGGTTTAATTATCATTATTTTTGAAAATGGGATTATTTAATTTGTTAAAATTCTGTGTTCTTTTTAGTGGTTTCATGGGAAGAGTGATGAATACGAATGAAGTACTTTAGTTTTTATAAATACAAATATTCTTACAGTAATTTTATGATGGTTAATTTTTGAATATCTTGTCATAATCTTTAATAGACTATATGAGAAATGTATATGTTTGTTTCGTTTTTGTTATAAAAAGTAGTTCATCTGTTTTAGCATTAGGGCCAATACATCTTAAGCCCGCATCATCTACCTTTTACCTTCTTCATTCCTACTCCATTGGCGTAACTAGTACAGATGCGTGTTTTGGTTTTTTTTAAATATATTTTTAATTTCTTTGATATATTTCAGTAGAGGAAATATTTCTACAACTATGACCATCAATTTTTATATACATTATTGATTAATTTATCAAGAGAGAAATGGCTTGATCCCAAACTAGATTATCATTTTCATTCAACCAACATATCTCTAGACTTAAATACATTTCTCTAACAACTTTATTGAGCGTAATAAAGATAGAAGTGGGTGACCTGGCGATCTAGGGGTAAGACTTCTGTGCTGGGGGTCCGGGATTCAATCCTTTGTCCCAGCACAGATTTATCAGATTGTCAAACCCTTCCTTCAACTTTGACAAGACGTGTATTAATCACAACTTGTGAATGTGAGGAATGTCAGGCCTCCACCATGGTTTGGATCCCACGTTAAACTGTAGGTCCTCCATTTCATCTCACAACCACCTTACCATTACACATTAGCGTAAGTGCGTATAACCCCAACGGGTAGTAAGACGAGATGTTAGTAGTAATAATAATAATAATATAATAACGGTAGAAAAAATATGTAGGCCTATGTTATATTTTATTGTTACATATGTTCTGTTTTGAGAATTTTTTAACAGACACTTATTGATTTTAAGACGAAATTTAGAATATTTATTTTCCATAATGTAGGTTCTCTAGCCATCCATGACTAATATGAGAGCTAACACTTTCCTCAGTTTCGTATTCATATATGTGTGTGGTATTGTGGATATAGTCCCGTGTATGAGGGTATTGGGTTATAGAAATCTTGTGCTGGCATTGAAAAATAAAAGGCGCTCCACATTCCTCCTGTCCTGCGGCCAAACAAACAAACACACACACATACAATCACACACGCGCACAACTCAAATAACGATATGTTGTCCAATGTCTCGTCATCTAATTCCCTATTCAGGACCGATGCTTGCCGTATGGTATGTACACTTTCTCAACAGAAGCGTCCCCTACCTTTCTGAACGCACCCACAATTGTCTTCTGGACGAAGGACCTTGATAATTTTTGGCACCGGTGCACTGAGCTAAAAGTTTCAGGTTCGGATACCATGCCAGCTTTCGTTTTTCATGATGTTTTGAAATAAATAGCTGTGTCCAGTACTCTGTGCACTAAGACATTTCATTATTAGTTAGTTAGTTAGCGAAACATTTTAGCTGTCGTAGTCGCGTGATATAAGGCGCTAGGCTTGCTATTAACTGAAGTTAGGGTAGCAGTGAGGTGAACTTTTGAAAATTGAATTTATCATGTACACAGGAGATTTTTTTCCCTAAGGAATTTATAACTTTAGATTTCCCATTATATTTATCTAGTAATTTATATTTTCACTTATAATTATTGATATTTACATAAGCCAAATAAGGAACATATATCTAAAGGTATCATTACTAAGAAAATAATATAGTAGTCATGATAAGTGTGGGTAATTCTGCTATAATATTAACTACTAACACGCTTCGATGTTCACCTTTTATAAGAAAACATGCTCGTAATAGAATTTACTTGCGAAAACAGGAATATTAGGGTTCGAATCCTGGCCAGGTATACCGAGGGTGTTTTTTCCTAGTTAGCTTTCCACTAGCCCTCCACACAAATACGGGTACACTTACTTTAAATTCGACCTTCCTCATCTCTAGCTCATTAGTATATTCAGTCCATATGCTGCGTATAGCCCTAGCGGGCATCAATATGGGTCGCTAAGAAAAATGTGATAGAAGAGTAATTTTATTTAGTTAAATAAAAAAAAATTGAATGAAAAGAGTCATCAACATTCAAAATAAATTTTAAAAATTCTTCAAAGCCACTACTTTACACAATAATAATATTACATCGAAATATGAACCAAAATAAACTAGTTACAAATTAGAAATATTACATACCGATGGTATAATTTAATTTATCTGAGCCTATATAAATATCTAGGTATATTTTGTCCTAAACCATCTCTTCTCCATGGATTAGGAGCGTTTTAACAACCCCTCGGTTGAAAAGTACAATCCATAAACAATATTGACCATTGCTGGATTTAACTTAATTTAAAAAAAATAAGAGTTTTAATCCGTGCTATCCGCATCAGAAGTCTGTTGAAGTAGACCTATCCTGGGACTTAAAAAATAAATAGACATGTTTAGAAGTTTTTTAGAGAGGTCTTCTACTGGCATATGTTGGAAAATCTTATGGCGCAAGGATCTATTTAGAGGGTGTTCTGTTGGAGATATTTTGAAAATTAAATGTCTTTATAAGCTAATTGGAATTTGATTCAGCTTCATATTCAAGTATATCAGAGGAGAAAGAAATAAATCTAGAGAGGAGTTGTTTATTCTAGGGGAGGAAATTCTTCCTTGTGGAGAAAATGTTCCCTCGATTCTAATGCCACATAAATTTACTATACCAAAATATTTAGAAAAGTGACACCTACAAGAAATATACTATATATAAAGGGGTGACCTGGTGGTCTAGGGGTAAGGTGTCAGACTCCTCTACTGGGGTCCGGGGTTCAATCCTCGGTCCCGGCACAGATTTATCTGATTGCCAAACCCTTCCTTCACCTCTGACAAGATGTGTTTTAATCACACCTTGTGAATGTGAGGAATTCCAGGCCTCCACCGTGGTTCGGTATCCCACGTTAAACTGTAGGTCCTCCATTTCATCTCACAATCACCCTACCATTGCACATTAGCGTAAGTGAGTATAACCCTAACGGGTAGTAAGACGCTGTGCTAATAATAATAATAATATATATAAAGGAAAAAACCAAACAGTTTAGCTTGAGAGCACACCTCTAGGTCGATTAACCGAAATATTAGATACAATACCACGATCAAATCAGGAACCGCATCAAAGTGAAATTATTTGCATTCTTCATTTAACAAAAGCGAAATTGGCATCAGTCAAGTAGTTTTTAAATTTTAGCATAACTACCTCCAATTTTGTTGTAGTTTTAAAAATAAAGTATTTAAAATATGAATTTTATTGTTTCTTAAAGTATAGCACAGAAAACCGAACCAAGATTTGACGTGCAGTTCACAAGTTTACCTACCTAAGCTAAGGGTTTTCTGAAGCTTGACACGGGATATTAAAGAACATACGGACAACGCGTGGCTTAGGCGGATTATGAAGTTCAAACTAGGCGTCTAATCGTAACGCTCTTTTTGTAAGACAGTGGAAATTTCAGAGCCCGTAAAATTATTTTATCACATTTAGACAAATATATCCAAAATAAAATACGTTTATTTAAATATAAAATAACTATTGTAGTCGTGAAGAATAAAGAAAACTAAACTTCGATGCTTTTTCTTTTTCTAGATTAATCTTGTAATCTAATATCCTGGTTAATCGGTCGTTCGATGAGTGTCTGAGTGTGTTAGAAGAGTTTAGTGGCCCGCACAAAGGGAAAGTAGTCCCACTATCTAACGTGTCTTTGTCTTGTGTTCGACAGATCACTTTCCCGTATTAAGCGGGTCCCCCACTTGCAGGAGGATCGTGTAGTTGTGATGTTAGTCTGATTGACTAACAGACAGAAGACCACTCACTCCCAATGAAACCTACTGTTTCCGTCTCATCAGACAAGCTCGCCACATGGATAAGACACTTTGTTGATAGCGGCATGGTCGGTCTGATGGATAGTAGGAGCTAGTTTTAACTTGTACATTGACGACACAGTACGATCAAAATAGGAAAACTACCATAATATATATATATATATTATGTATATTATGTATATTATATATATTATATATATAATATATGTATATATATATACTTTTTATGGAAACATTGATTACACCATAAACCTATTTAAATGGCTGCATTTCAAAGCCAAGACGTCACACTTGCAATAGACTAAACTTCCGATGATGGGGAGATTGGGGTTCGAATCTCTGTGGAGTGTACTGAATGTGGGTTTTACTAAATTATTTTATACACTCCCTCCACGCCAATTCAGGCACACTTCCTCAAAAATTCAACCTTTTTCATCCTTAACACATTGGCGTAGTCAATAAATATGAGTACTCGTATAGTAGGAAAGGGTAGTATGATGCTGTGCTAAAAAAAAAGATAATATTTTACTATTATTGTATTAATACTATCATTTTATCAGTATTTATATTAGTTATAAAAATATGAATTTCATGATTTGATGTTATTAAAATAGTTTTAATTATTCCATAGGGCTGTCAGATTCTGTTTTTACTAATGATTTCTTGCTATAAATATTTTCAATAATTTCCGATATATAAAGAAGAAGATTTGAATTTATGTAAGTTCGCTTAAAACTAGACAACTGACTAACCAATATTTTTAAAAAAATTAAAGATATTACATTATTTATAATAAAACTCTAACTTTAATTTATTATTTATTAACATTTTTTTTGTGGGTCCTCAAATTATAAAATATTTTTATATACAAACAAATCTACAATACATATTATAGATCTTAAAATGTTATACTAACACAATTTTTATGCTGAATATAATGGAATACTAAGAATTTCAGGACACTAGAACTCCAAGAAGCTGCTTGTCATTTTGATAAACGATGGACAGATTTAATGACTCAATGAGTCTGACTCATGTAAATATTTTAATAGCCTAACTGATATTTTAATGATTCCTTAATTTAATGTATAAATTTTTTAAATATATGCCATACATCTGTAGACTGCAATAACGCCTCTTGAAATCAATATTTTTATTGTTAGATTGTTAAGATAACTCTACCTGTCAATAAACGTATATGAGCTACTTTCTTATCTCTCTATTTATAAATCTGAAAGTAGATCAGCCCAGATGATTTCATATGATTTGGAAAATTGAAATTTGTCAGGAAATTAGAGTCGTTGCCCTATATAACTAGAAATATCTAAAAACAGGACATTTCAAAATGGGGTTGGGGTTATAATTAGAATTTTCTTTAGTTGAGATTGAAAATTAAAATTTGCCAAGAAGGTAAAGGGAATATCTAAATAATTAAAAGAGTCTGAAAACCTTACATTTTTTTATGTAACTCTGGGAAATATGAGGAGGATATAGTCAAAAAAATTGCTAATAACTGCTGTAAAAATATCTAGATTTGGCAGGCAGGTAGAAGGACACCTCCAGATAACCAAACAAGTCTAAAAATTTGAAATTTCTAATTGAAGATGGATATATGGGTGGAGGGAAGGAGGGGATTTGTAAGGGCCAAGGGGTTCAAAATTTCCAAAATTATTTAAAACAGCTTCTTTTCTGTGTAGTAAAAAAACAAAATTTGGAGAAAATGTAAAGGGACCACTTAAAATAACCAGAAGAGTCTCAAAAATTGTAATGGGACCCCAGGAAATAAGGTAAAGGGGGTGGATCTATAAGAAAAAACTTTTTAGGTGGATTAGAACATTTAAATTTGCCTTTCAGATAGAAGGATAAATTTCGAAGAGTTTATTGGTCAAATGCTGAGGGGAAAGGGGGAGGAGGCCTATTTTCCAAAACTAATATAAAATCTACTTCTCTGTATTGGATAGGGCTAAAATTTGACAAGCGGACTTAGAGACTATTAGGATCTACAAATAAATTTTAAAGTCTAAATATTTTAAATTTCAAAATGTAGCTCTGGATGGTGGGGAGAGGGGGTGGTATGTAAGTAGAAAACACCTTTTAGGGTAGGTATATAATTACATTTACCAGTAATGTAGTGAGATTACTCCAAATATCAAAACTAGTGCTATTTTCTCTATTTACAAGTGGGGGATGGTGAAATGGGTTGGCTTTAAAATTTCCATAGCTAAAAGAATAAACTACTTATCAGTGTGGTAGAAAATTGAAATTTTTCTGGCAGGTACTGTATAAGGACTTCCCAAAGCTGTAATGAAACATTCTTAAATTTCAAAATAATAGTCAGAAAATGAAAAGGTGTTCCTTTCAATAATTACAAAAATATAAAATAGTCTAGGAGATAATTTAAAATTAGTATTAAATCTAAAGGAAAAACCAAAATAGCAAGAAGATTTTGAACACTTAAAATTAATTTTGGGTTGTGTAAAATGGTCAAAGCTGGAACCCACCAAAATTAATTTATCAACCCCTTATCAGTGAAATAAAAACTTGAAATCGGTGAGGTGGTAAAGAGAACACCCCACAAGCCAAACATGTTTAAAATTTGAAATAAATAATGGGGGATGGTGGTGAAATGGTGGGTGGAATAGATTTCAACACTTACAGAAAACACAATTTTTGATATGAAAGAAAATAGAAAATTAGTAGATAGCTACAAAAGTATGTTTTTTTTAAATTTCTTATTAAGATTTGTATTGAATTCTAGCTAGGAATTTAAAAAGACTAATATAAAAATCCTTTTAAGCGTGTTAGTAAATTTAAATACTTTGAAGCAATTGATACAATCGCCCCAAATGACCAAAGATAATAAAAGAGTGTAAATTTTAGACTTTAATTTCAGTTTAAGAAATGGGGAGCTCACAATTTATTAATCATTAGAAAAAACTTATCGGTGTGGAGTAAAATTGAAACTTTTCAAGCAAGTAAATATACCTAAGTGGATAGCCAAATTAGGTCTGAATAAATGGAATTTCACAATTGAAAACCAGTAAATGTATGAGCTCAAAATTGATATAATTATTTTTGGTTTGGTTGAAAATTGAAATTTTACAGTCACATGAACCATATAATATGACCAAATTAATCCTAAAATTTCAAAATTGGAATGTGAAAATTGAAAATAGTTGGGGGATGGGGACGGGTGTAGAGTAGATTGGAGTCCTTCTAGAACTATTAGAAAATCTACCTTTCAGTGTTGAATAAAATTTAAATTTAGGCAAATCGGTAAAACGATCACCCAAGATAACATAAAAAATGGAAATTGTGGAGTCTCATTCTAAGTGTCCAAGAAATGTACTAAAGGTGGGGGAGGGGGGAGTGATGGCCTCTAAATTGATAAACTAATAGAAAAAAAAAATTACCGCACTTTGGATAGTATTGCGTTTGTTTGTGCACTTAGTTTGGGTGTTAGGTAAGATTTTTTTTTTTTAATTAATTTATTTTAATTTATTGGTTGAAATAATTTCCTTGAGATTGGCATAGTTCAATATTGTACAAGAAGTAGTTTAATACTGTTAGTTGCTGGAGGTTGAACGTCTTAATTTGATATATCTTAATGCGGCTTACCCTCTTACCAATGCGAAGCATGGGCCAAAAAGCCAGTTCATGATAAAACAAGTATTTCAAAATTTTAAATCTTTATATAATAAGTACCAGTTTCCATTGAAAATTAAGATATGTCGACATGATCTAGTAATTTAACGCCTCAAAGGTCGAATGAAAGTAGTCAGTCAATGCTACGCATGTCACAACCATGCGTTGAAGTCACCAAAGTTCATGTATAGGGGCTATATGACAATGATTGGCTTGTCTCTTTAATATAAAGAGAATTATATATATTTTTTACATAGAACCTGTTTGACAAGTGTGTATAAAGTGAGACAAAAACTAATATCCAACACATTTAAAAACACCCCTTTCGATTAAATACAACCCACGTCGGTGGTCGCATTTTCTAACGCGTTTATCTTATGTTAGATCGGATAGTGGGTTAAGGAGAGATTTGGGTAGTAACTCCAGCTGGCTGTACTGAGGAGTGTTTTACTTAAGTAGCTACCCTCTATTATTCAACGCAAATGCTTGTACATTTCCTCTAAAATAAGATCCTCCTAAAAACCTATTCCCGTTTGTTTTTTTTCTTTATTCACCTCGTCTCACTACCTGTTAAGGTTATTCATATATTTAATAATCACGTTAGTATGATATGTTAAGGCAATTTTAAATCCCTAATTACCTCATTGTGTCAATGGGCCTCTAAACACAAATAATAATTAAAATATTGATAAGTTTGAGGAAGTTTGAATTCTTGGTAACTAAATTATTTAGAAGAAAAGTGGAAAAACATTTAGAAAAAAAAATGCCTTAAGTACGCCCAACTAGAATTAAAACTCCAATCTCTGCGTCATCATCTGTCCAATCTATTATGAGAATAACGCCTTAAGGCCATTTCACACAGGTATCCACGGTGTCCACGGCAACCATGGACGAAATAAGTGTCCATGGACGTGCCAATTCACACTGCAACCAAACGTCCGTGGACATTTTTGATGCCTACAAGCTTGAGTTGCTATACTGTAGTGTAGTGTAGGTGATCACGTGCTCTTCCGAACGCCACTGCGCATGCTCAGTCCAAAACATTCCATGTGGACGCCATGCCGATTGCTCAGAGAGTGATCTGAAAACACCCGTACCACGGACACCTCAGTCGTTCTGTGACACCGTGGACGTCAGTGTGAATCGCTCCATTTGATAAGCTGGGAAGCGAGTTCTATAAAACGTCCAACCATGGATTCCACGGACACCGCGGATGCCAGTGTGAAATGGTCTTTAGGGCTTAGACCATTTTACCACCAAAGCGAGTATTGGCTTAATTAGTGTATGCGTATAATACGAATGATACTAAAACGCAGCGAAGATACGAATTAACCCCATCTACACAAAATACTACTCTGTCTTTTTTAATACGAAAGTGTATATTCTTGTCAAACCCAATATTGACCTATGTTATGGGTTTGAATTGGCAACTGAGGACTAGATATGTATTGTCCTTAAGATATACGACCGCTATTAAAATTACAACAATTTTTACAGGAAGTAAAAATTGCCACCTTATTTCCCCTCTTTCTTGACGCATCTCCGAAACTGCTGGGCCCATCTTTGGGTAGGGGCTACCCCTTGAAATCTTTCCAGAGAAAATTACCCCCAACGCCTTCCAGCCCCTCTCCCTCCTCAGATGCACCACTGGAACCACTGGGGCTATGGGGACCATCTTCGGGTGGGAGGGGGGGGAGTGTTAATCCCATGAGGTCCTATCCGAAAAGAATCCCCCCCCTTAACTCCCCCAGCTCTCCTACCCTCAGATGCCTCTATGGAAAAATTCCCCCATTCTTTTCCATCTCCCTAACACCAGATGCATCTTTAAACCAAATATGTACGTCTCTTTGTGTTTTATGTATTTGAGAAACATATTTATTTTCTATAATTTAGACAAAGCCTTTAATAAATAAAACAATATCTTTTCTATTTCTACCTAGGTTTTGAGCAATTTTCACACGTGTTCGTTAGTTTTTATTAATATTAAAAACTAATCTCCTAAAAGAGAAAATTAACTAGGGTGATTTGTAAGAATTTTTACAAAGTGTCCCACATCAGTTTAGCCTTGTTTTTCGGATAGGCGAGATGTGATCTCCAGTGGTCCATGGGAGGCTCTCACCTAAACTTACGTAGAGTAATGTGAATGCACAGAGGCCTATCTCTAGAAACCATTGTAGGCTTACGTCATTTTTAATTTGTGTTTACTAATATATTTATTTTCCTTTCAGCAATAGCAAGAAAAATGCAACAAACCATCAGTTCAAGTTACGGTTTAAATCATGGTGTGGCATATGTAGTCGGTACATGATCTAATTTGTTCTTGGGCTTCCATTCAGTAAATATCGAAACATATTATAAATATGGGGATTTGGCATTGTATATCATTATAAGGATATTAATTAAGTAATAGTTATAGATATTATTTTTATGAACAGTACAGCTCCCTCCCTCCATGCTCTTATCTTTACTACATTTTTAAGAGTTATATTTGCATTTTAATTATAAATATTTCCTATAAGTTCTCCATGGATTTGAAGTTGATATTTTTCTTTGGCGATCAAGCTAACATAAAATCAATTAATACTATTTTCAAAAGTACATTATATTTTTAAAGCGTACCTAACTGTTTTTCACGTAGTTAATATGAAATATGTCAAAATTGAGGTACTCGATCAATTATTTACTTTATATTATAAATTCAAATCCCTTAAGATGAGATATTTAAAGATAAACCTTTTGGATGGCAGCCATCTTTAAATGGATGAAAATATTTAAATAATACTACACATCTATCGTTCGGCCTAGGTTCAAAGAATGTCCGTGCCAAATATCGCTAAGAAAAATTAACCATGCGTTTTTCAGTTATCATGGATAAATACACCAACATATATTATAGGCAGCCTTCTTGAAACGGATAGCTAAATCTAGAAACCACGTTCATACGTTGTTTAATATATGATCAAAGAATATTACTGCCAAATTTTCTTATAATTGGTCCAGGAATTTGACAATTATTGCAGAATAAAAATACAGACAAACATTAAAACAGAGGGAAAGACAGACAGACCAAATGCTAAATCGTCAATTTAAAACAGGTCCGCAACACGAATAGTAAAAAGATATAGCAGTTATAGGAGTAGTAATAGGAAACTTGTGAAGTGATTATAAATTTGATACATCCTTCTTGGCACATTTATAATCCTTTCAGAAGACTATTTCACTCCGGAAGTGAACATACCGTAAAATACCAGATTTGAGGCTTTATCTGTGGGTATTCAACCTAATCTTTCTACCCATATTGGTGGTCGCGTGGATTAATCACCAAACTCGTCTAGTCTGATTTTACCATTGAGGAGAAGATCAGAGTTTGAATCTCATCCGGGTGTATTGCAAGAAGTTTCCTCCTTTCTTTCAACGTAAATGGGGCTATATTTACTGTAAATTCTACCTTTCTCATCCCAACCCCATTAGTGCAGCTATTTTATTTAACACGACATCCTACTACTTATTTGAGTTTCACGTATATGTATGTACTAGTGTGAAGGGAGGCTTCTAGCCAATCACCAGAAAGTTATAACATAAATTCACATTCTCTGAATATCTTTCTCATAATCCACTACTGACAAACTCTATATGCATAAAATTAAGATAAATTAAGATAAATTAAGAACACATTACGCGGCCCCTTTTAAGATATGTTTTGGCTAAGGGAGACTGTATGTCACTAGTTATGCTAATGTGTTAGGGATGATTAATGTCGAATGAATAATGAAAAAGTGGACCCAAACTTTCATGGAGGGAGGATGAAAATAATTGAGGAAAAATCACCCAAACGAGATACGAACACCAATCTCCCCATAATATGCGGCCCACTCTGTTGCAAGAGTGACGTGCCAGACCACGTGGTTACCAAATCGGGAATAGGGGTGATTAAAGGTATGGATATCCTAGGAATACAGGTAGTAAACACGTGATAGTGTTAAAAAAAGCTCAGTAATTCCAGTAATAATATAAAAGTTCAATTTATTACTACATCACCTTCTTAATATCGCTTTTTCTCTCCATTAAGAACCCATCACACAGCCGTCTATCCGTGCTATTAAATGCTATTAAATACAAGATTATGGTCGAATCAGAACACTTATCGAATTGCTGCTTTCTGAATCCTTTATTCGACAACAAAGAAATTGAGAAAGTTTTTATAACTTATTTTTATTTATTTTATAATAATTGATTTTAAATTGGTTTTATTTTTTAAAAAGTGGCGGAGCTGTTTCACTGTTTTTAAAATTAGAATACAGAAAACCACTCCAACATGCGACGCCTTGTTCGAGCTGTGTTACTTACCTAAGCTAGTTACTATCCGTAGCATGAGATGGGCTCTTTAGAAGAGAAAGAAGAATACAGAAAAGTTAAAAAATATGATGGAGTCATTAAAGCAGTATTAGATGAAAGAAATGAGAAGTAAAGAAAAGAGGAAGACATGACCAGGTTTAATAGCTACACAGAGTATATTATGACAAAGCAATGACCAGTTCCAGCACTTGTTTTGAATGAGCGAGCAAGAATGAAGCACAGCTATCAAATTAAGTATTCGTTTACCTCAAAGCAATTATATTTTTATTAACTGCCCAATAAACAAAACAAATCGCTGGACTAAAATAGTCCTCGTTTTTAATTAACTAACAAGAGCTTGAGTAAACATTAAGTTGAGGTTCAAATAAGGAATACTTAGGTGCCATGATGTTAATTATATCTCAGTCATGATCAGGATAGTAAGGTTTTTCAGACGATGTGAAGCCACAGCCGGGAATACCAAGATCTGACGGGGTCGACAGTCAGTCGTCAAGGTTGGCATAGTTGTTAATTAGAGAGATCTGCAAGCGTGCCAGCGCTAATATCGGAGCAAAACGTGACTTTCCTGTGATTGAATTTGCGGTTTAGACAAAACATGTGCTCAAGTTAAAGTTGTTAGTAATTTTGCACCTTTGTTTTTATCATCTTTAACACTATACCCACTGGTGAGGACGTATACAAAAGCATCAGTAATATATAATCTGGTTTGCCAGTGATGCAGAAGCTGGGATTCAAATCCCGGACGTGTGTATCGAGAGTATTTATCCTAAATGGTTTTACACTATCTCTCTACGCAATATGGGTACATTTTATCTAAATTCTACCTTTCTCATCTCTACTCTATTAGTGTGTGTTTATATTATTAGCCAAATGACTTATTAAATGCAGTGTACATACAAAAATGGTTAATTTTTATCTATTTTCTAGCACCGCGTCTTACCTGTTCAGGTAATACGCCTATGTACTGACAACACTAATGGGTTAGGGACTAGGTAGGCTTAATTTAGAGGAAGTGCCCGCATTTACGTGTAGGGAAGTGGAGAACCATTTTAGAAAAACCACCCTCAACTCACCCGACCGGGATCGAGCTCTGATCTCCCCATCTTCGGCAGTCTAGTCCAACACTAGAGTAGCGCGTTAAACGACGTGGCTACCGAAGTGGGTCAAAAAATTGTTATTAATAATGACTTGAGCCAAGATATAGATTATGAGGAGGGTATTTTAGAAAAATAATACCGGCATTAGCGTGGACAAAGGGTATAAAAACCAACGTGATAAATCATGTGTGGAAGCTCCCTCCCCCTTCCCCACTTCAGTGGGATCCAACTGAGAATTGAAACTCGACCTTTCCCGTCATTGGGAATTTATCATCCTGTAAGCTAGACTTCTTAAAACCTCAGGCGTGTGTTTCAAGTATGTAACATAATAATGTCCAATAATCTATATAAACGGTGATGTTTTTATATTTAGTTTGGTAGTAAAACTTATAGTCAAATAACTATGGGAACCATCACAACCAGCGAAGTGATTTCTACGAAAACTATGACGCACTGTAACAGGTTATTGTGTTCATCCTTGTTTTGAAAATAGTTAAATTTAACAATACAATTTTGATTATTTAAAAAAAAAATGTTTGTATGCTTCAAAAGCTTATTGTATCTTTTGAAACAAACCGAAATATTAAAAAAAACTAAAATTTAAATTAAAACTTATATTAATATAATATCATTATTTAGTATATATTTTGAAGTTATTTATATGGATATTATTAATTTATTTTAACATATATATATATATGTATGATTATTTCACTACTTTATAACCATTAAAAACATAATTTGATACTCACTCTTAAATATATTTTGAACACATACAATTCCTAAAAGTTGTTCGTAAAATGTATTTTTCAAAATATAGATATTTTGGTTTACTTTTGCTTAAAATACATGGAAATCACGGTTTTATTTGCGAATGTAACTAGTATCTCTACTGCGCTTGCGTTTGTACTGAAATATAAATTATAGCTATGGCCTGCACTACTACCAAATTACGCACAACTTTCTATAATAGTTACTGATTTTGCAAATAGTCACAATGACAGTTAATCTTTCACACAATAATAGTTGACGTGCATTGAAATCAATATTGAACTATGAACGCAGTCGTTGCCCGTGTGTACGGGTCATAAAACCAGTGGGCACGTGGAATAATTAACATAAATCTCACCCAGTCTGGTTTTCCAGTGATGTGGGAATAGGTATTCAAACACCCGGATTGCAGGAATATTTCTTCAAAATTCCACCTTCATTTACCTACGTCATTAGCATAATTAAATGCATATAGCCTGGACAGGTAATACAATAGGTGCAATAAAATGCTTCATTACATACAATTATCTAAAACACATGATTGGAAATTAAATAATATAAAATCTAGTTAAATACGGCCTATTTAATGAAGTACCAATCAAAACCAGTTCATTTGTAACGTTTGCTCTGTAGAACACCGGTGTCATAATGCACCAAATTAATCTTATTTCAAAACAGGTTTTATCCGAATTAATATTTTCTTAATTTGCTCATTTATGTTGTGAACGCTTTGATGTTTTACTATAAGATATAAGCACTTACTAATCTAACAGTTCAACCTAAAACCAGCTTCGGTGGCCTCGTGGTCTAAATAAGGCGTCACTTTCAGAATAGCATAGACTACCAACGACGGGGAGATCGTGATTCGAATCTTTGTCAGGTGTACTGACGGTGGTTTTCCCTATATGGTTTCTCACCCTCTCTCCACAAAAATGCGGCTACACTTCCTCTAAATTCAACTTTCCTACTCCCTAACTCAATAGAGTAAATAGTACATAAGCGTATTATACAAATGGGTAATAATACGTGGTGCTAAAAAAAAAAGAAGATATTTCCTCAAGTAAATAATATCTTAATATTTAAGGGATTTTTCTATATGTTTTGTACCTCTAGTAGTTAATTAGCTTAATACTTTCATTTACACCTTTTGACATCTGAAGGAACTGTGTGCTTATGTGATATGGAGGAAGTTAGGAGAAAAGTTATTACTTTATTTTTAACCTTTTCTTTTACCATGTTAATAATCGTAGTAATAATAATAATGACCTCTATTTATCTGGTGAAGTTAAGGCGTTTGCCTCAACCAGCTTTGAATAAAACATACAATACTACATTTATTGGAAAACAAACAAATTTTAATGGAGGAAAATTAAATAAGTAGAAAACAATTCCCACGCTCATTTAAAGCTCAAGTAGTTTTAAGAACTCAGTTTAGCTTGTTATATAAGATATATTGCGTGACTGCATGCTTGAAGGGAATTTTAGGTGTTATGTGACGAGTCGAGTTATCTATTTCCAAGCCTGCGATGCCAGGACAGTAAAAGAACGAGCATATGTTTTAGATCTATGTATGGGAATAGACATCTGTAGAGTGGATTCTGATCTAGTAGCTCGGCTGTGTTTATCCTTCAGAAATAGGAGCCGTGAGGAGAGGTATTATGACTGAAAAGTTGGTATTATTTTGTGATGCAATACTAATAAGTGTAACTTTTGCCTTTCATTTATTTTTAATCAACTCAGTTTATATAAATTACATAGAAATATGTTCATGCCATTTTAAGCTTAATACTTATCGAACACATGTGTTTTGTAGTCGTCGTAGTCATTTATACGTTCTTTACTCACATTACATCTTTCAACAAGACCTTATAATAAATTTATGACGTGCGGTACTGAAAGGGAGGACGAATGGAAAGTTGCATTTTTATGTTGTTTTTCCCTCATATGCCTGGATCGTATCGCTTTTTTTTTTCCCCTCAAGAGCTACAGTAGGTAACCCCTCCCCACAACAACAACAACAAATTATTGATATGGCCAATCCTCCTTTTTCTCCTTCTAATACGTTTCACATTTACTCACCTCTTTAAGAATAAAGCTTGTGGTAAAGAAGAGTAGTCTACTCTGTACGTGTAGTTTGTAGTCTGAATTGTGAGATTGACTCCACAGTAACAGATTGCTTTGTCCATTTGTCTACAGAGTTCCGATCTGTAAGAAAGTAACACTCAGTAGAAGTGAGACCAACTTTAAATTTGTTAAAGACTGTCGTTACGGACGGCTACGCAGAAGCCATAACATGTAGACAAATAAATTCACATCAATGTGTGAAACGAAATGAAAGCATCAATAATAATAGATGAAACTGTAGAAATTTTCTAAAGGTTGTTCATAACAAAAACTGAAGGATTTAATTAGTTTGACCAAAAATACCAAATCAAAAATTGAAATATATATGTTGAATCAAATATTTTCTTAGAAAGCTCGATTTCTTCATGATTTATTTCAATCATACAGTTGTTTTCTTTTTATAAACATTGAGATACCACTATTCTAAACACCTTAGGGATCATTCATTATTATGGTTGCATACCTATCCAATATCAACGGGTCATCAACGTGGTGTATACTCAAGGTTTATTTATTTAATTTGGTATTAATTATTATAAAAATAAGGTAAAATTTATTCTTATTAAATTTGTTTGGAATAGTTCTGCTATAGTAACTACAAATATAAGAATGGATGAAGGGTTATAATTATTATTGGCCAAATACTCAGACATAAGAGTTTAATGAAGTCAATCATAGAAGGATTGTTTATTATTAGGTGATTTGTCTTACGACGGGTTCATTCCTTATCAGTGAACTAAGACCTCCAATGTGCCCTGTCCTTTGCCTGCTCCTTGAGCTCTCGGAATTTTCTTATTTCCTTCAAGTCATCTAATATTTGAGTCCTACTTCTTCCTAAGCTTTTCCCTCAACCTTTCCTTCTATGACGTCGTTCAGAAGATAGTTCTTTCTAAAGATACATCCAAAGAAAATCTGCAATAGTAGGACTAATGATAGGATACATGAATTTTATTAGATGGTGGAAGTTGTTGGAAATATCAATTATAAATATATAAAATAATTTTCTCAGGAGAGGCATAAGTGGAGAGCTGCAATTAATAGTACAATTAGTGGAAAGTTATGATTGTAATATCTTAACATTTTAAGACAAGGTTGAACTATAGCTACGTCATTGTATTAACATTATTATTATTATTATTAGCACCGCGTCTTACTACCCGTTCGTATTGTACGCACTTACGCTAATGTGTAATGGTAGGGTGATTGTGAGATGAAATGGAGGACCTACAGTTTAACGTGGAATCCGAACCACGGTGGAGGCCTGGCATTCCTCACAATCACAAGTTGTGATTAATACACGTCTTGTCAGAGGTGAAGGAAGGGTTCGGCAATCAGATAAATCTGCGCCGGGACCGAGGATTGAACCCCGGACCCTCAGCACAGAAGTCTGACACCTAACCCCTAGACCACCAGGTCACCCGTATTAACATTATTACTGTAAACTTATATGCATTGGCAGTTTTGACAACTCGTTTCAAATTAAATTTTAATAAAATCTAATAATTCATCTTCTTAAGTGAAGCCTTAAATGGTACAGATTTTTCATGAACTGTTACATTTAAAAAATAGCACGCTCACGCGTAAATATTGTTTCAAACGCGCTCTGTCGTCTAAAACAATTATTAAAGAAAATGTGGTTTTTATGTAGTTGTTGCATGCCACTCCAGTGGTTCCCAGCATACACCGATGGCTCGTCAGAGTAGAGAGGAATCGGCAAGAGTAAGCAAGTATGGCCAGATTCCCGCAGGAACAAGGTCATGTGATCCCACGGTAGGGGCCGGAGAGGTAAGGGGGAACCTCATTTTAGTTATTATTATTATTATTATTATTATTATTATTATTATTACGGTATTATTAAAGTGCGTTTTTACGGTAACACCACACTTTCTGGTGACTAACACTCGACACCTATAGCTGATAGACATTTTATTTTATATCTAGTCAGACCGTCATACGAAGAGCCTTTTAAAGAATATAAAAATAATGTTTAAGTCATTTGAAAGTTTATTCAATGCTACCATTTGTTATTTTTCATCAGCAGTAAAATCATTTGTCAACAATTACGATTTTGAAAGACATTTCTTGGGGTATGGGTACATAAAAGTAAATGTAATAGTTTCTTGAACTGTCTGATAAGGTTCTTTTTGTGATAACATGATTATACTCAAACCCACTTACCATGACCATGATCTATGCAACAGATTTACTCCTGCAGACCCAAACTTGAAACATATAATAACTAGCGCTCTAGGAAACAGGATAAACCTGAACGTAAATTGGTAAACTCTATTCAGCAGTTTAATATTTAGGCTGAGTTGAAAGCTCAGCTGTATTTTGACATTAATACACCATTTTAAAATCCTAAAGATGGCTAAAAATGTATTTATATTCTTTTTCGTGACTAATGTCATAATGCCCATATGAGCTATTCGAACTAATAAGACTAATAGGGTAACAATTAGAAAGGTGAAATGGAAAGAAAATGTACACACTTTTGAATAGTAAGAAAACATTTAGAGAAAATCATCTAATTAATGCGGTGGGGCTCAATTTGAAATTTCCTGCCACCGTTCTACCTGATTAAAATGACCCCTTGTCCACGTAACTATTAGCGCGTGTCAAAAATGTAAGCATACAGTTCGTTCCTTTAATTGTAAGACAAATAAGTGATATGTATTCTGGTCTTTGGGATCGTTATTGGAGAATAATTATACGCCATTACAATAAATTGTTCTTAGCGATGGCCTGGCTAAGTAGTAATCTAATTAAAGAACATCCAATCGGTATTAAGTAGCCTCACACCAGTTGTGGTCACCGAACAATCTAAGGTGTTAGACCTGCATTATGATTGTTTGTCGTTGACGGAAGTTTGGTTTTAGAACTAGGTAGGGTGAACTATAGTATTACCCGCTTCGTCGGTCTCGTGGTCTAAGGAGTCACATTCGCAATATACTAGACTGTCGATGACGGGGAGATCACGGCTTGAAACCCAGTCGGATGTATTGAGAGTAGCTTTTCCTAAATGGTTTTCAATTCACGCAATTGCGTATACACTTCCTCTAAATTCAACCTTCCACATCCCTAACACAATAGTGTAATTATTTCATATTATGCTTGGATCCTGAACGGTTAGTAAAACGTGGTGTTAAAAAAACTAGACTAGATATTCAACATGTGACTTTTTCTTTGATTTTCATATCAATTTTGTATTTTAATCCATTTTAGATATTTAATGTGCACTTTCTAAACCAACTGATTATATCAGACCACAATTTATTAACTAACTAAAATCTAAATCGGACACAGCATCCAGTTCCCGGCCGTTAATTCATCACTGTGAAAGGGATAACCCTCATTTCACCGATTATACATTTTTCGTCCATGCTGGGAATCGAACCCGAGACCTTTAACTCAGGAGATGGGCAAGTTACCGACTGATCTAAAGTGTCGAACTTGCATGTATCCATGTGTGTTCAGGTTAAATATTTCTAAACAACATTATTTTTATCTATTCTTTAAAATTATAATTTAGCAAAACTTTTATTTAACGATAAAATAATTATGATTGACTTACATCTGTGGGCATGGGGACTAAATGTCAGGCTTATCTATTCTGGTTCGCCATTGATTAGAAGTTCAGGTATTTTGAGGGAATCTATTCAATAATAATTCACCTCTCTCTTTTTATATTCAAATATGGACACACTTGATTTAAATTTCCCTTTATTCATCCATACTCTATTTATATTTAAAAAAGCCAAATGATGTCTGAATATATGTATGTATAACTGTTCAACAATTTGGTAGTACTTCTCAATAAAATAGATAAATGAAATTTAGTATAAACGTAAAGGAACTACTCAGAGGTTCACACATTTTTCAAACTTGAAAAGTGATTGAAAATAAAGATTATTGAAAATAAAACATTGATTTATCTAATCATTTAATTTCGTCGATATGTTGTTTGCATTTAAAATAAAGTAGAACCCAGAATATATATTCCAATCTCAAATCCAAAGATAAATTTTATATTATATTACAGTGACATTTGTTTATGGTTTGGTTGATTTGTATTTATATCAGTTAGCAAAATGTATTTCTTTGATCAATGAGAATTCTAGAGGTGACGCTAAAAATATTTTCTTAATTTGTGCTTACATTTACATAGCTTAGATATGTATTCTTACAAACTGACTATTACTATGATTATTAAAAGACAGCTAACACTGCAATGAATGTAACAAATGACATAACTTTATAAATAAAACCAATGTCTGATTGTTGGTTAGTGTAGATAGGGGCCTATATGACGTGTTAACGTTAGAACTCCAAAACTTAACAGCACCGCGTTTTACTATGCGTTCGGATAATACCTTTATATAGTAATTACTATAATGTATTAGAGATGAGAAAGGTTGAATTTCATATGTAGTGTACCCCCATTTGCGTTAAGGGGGAGTGGAAAATAATTTAAAAAACTTGTATTGCAATCAACTGAGATTAAAACGCTTATCAACCCGTAATCGGAAGTAGAATCTATTGCTATAGTGACACCAAACCTCTCATTCATCTATAAATTAAAGGTTTGGTTTTGTTAGGTTAGGTAATATTGACATCATCCCGTGATAGAAAGGCTTAAAAACTAGCTAGCGTGTAAAATAGATTTGTTTGAAAGAAACTTTTAGAAAATACAACATATTATTTGCTATGAAATACTATTATTAGAACGGTTATTTTATTGATAGTACATAATCCGATCTATCTAAAGTGACAGAAAAAGACCATGTTAATTACCTGACGCTGTATGATTACGTGAAAGTAGCTCTAGTAATTTTTCTAGGACGTATAACCCAAACGGGTAGTAATACGTTGTGGTAAAAAAAAACTTTTATATCTGTTAGTTAAGGCTCATTGTGTGAAAGTTGGGCTATGTTTGAAATTGTTTAGCCCGGATGGGCGGTAGATGGGGGTTCGTAGGTAGTTTTCCCACCACAACTCATTTCTTAATTACTCCCGCTCTTATTTCATGACTTATTTAACCATGCACTCCGAACAAAAGGATATCCTCCAACAAGCAACATAATATCATCTCGCCAAGTGTAAATAATATAATTACTATTCAATCTTAATTACGTTTAATTTTCAGTCGCAGTTGTAGTCTTGCCCACACGAGTAATGGGTGTAGAAGTAATTTATAAATTACACAATGCTTCATTTATTTTTTCTTCACAGCGCTCTCATCTGTACTGGTCGCTGGGTGGTAATATTGGCCCACTTTCGTTCGTTATATTACTTTCAAGGGACTATATTCCACTGATATTTAATTTTAAATATGACTGTTATTACTTTATTATCTTTTTTCTTAGAAACGAGTCTTACTACCCGTTCACGTTATACGCTTATGTACTAATTTACGCTAGTCGTTTTTAAGGGACTAGGAAGGCTATATTTAGAGGACGTGTACTCTCATTTGCGTGGAAGGAGAGTGGAAAACAATTTTGGAAAAAGCAACCTTAGTACACCTGATAGAATTTCAAACCTCCATCTCCCCGTCATCGGCAGTCTAGTCTACTGCGAGAGTAGCGCCTTAGACCATGCGGCCATTGAAGTCGGTATTATTATTATCATCATTATTATTAATATTATTACCAAATATTTTTTGTTTATTTTTTCATCGTGTCTTAATCCCTTAGTTGTTTTCCGCATTTTAGTTTAGATATTTGAATAGAGATCAAGAATGCAGAATTTAGAAGAAATGTACTCTCATTAGCATGTAAAGAGAGTGGGTAACCATACTGTAAAACACCAAGTCAGTACACTTTGCCGGGAGTAGAACCTTGAACTCTCCTCCATCGGTAAATCATACCAAATGATACCGACTAAATGGTCCACGTGCCCATCTATGTGATTAGCACGAGTGATTTTAGAACTTTAATCTAAGGAGACCTGCTTAGTGGCTACGTTCTCTAAGGCGTCACTCTCGAGTTAGAATAGAGGACAGGGAGATTGGGGTTCAAATACTGGTTGGGTGTATTGAGAGGGGAGGGGGATCTCCAGAATTGTTTTCCCTCTCCATCCATGAAAATGCGGACACACTTCTCTAAATTAAACCTTCCTTCCCCCTAACTCTTTAGCGTAATACATATGTGNTTGAACAGGTAGTATGACGTGGTGAAAAAATATCAGAAAGGTGTATGGGATGAGGAAGGTCTTTTAGAATAAATTGCATGAGCATTATCGCTGACAGCTGGTGAAAAAATCTTGGTGCTTATTAATTTTTTATGTGTAAAGCCTCTCCCAGTACATGCGGCCTAGATTCAATCATAGAAAGCCACCTGGTAGACCATATATCATATTTCAAGATGATGTCTTAAGCTACGACATGACTACTGTTGTTGACAGATTAAACCGTAGCACAACTTACTAAGCTAAGCTAGAAGAGTACCTACGCCTGATCTACTCACTAAACAATCTTATTGACTAGAGCAGGAATGGTGAAACTTTTCCGACCAGTGTGCTTATGCACTAATTACGCAAATGGTTTTAGGGATTAAGAAGGTTATATTAAGTGGAAGTGTACCCGCATTTGCGTGGAGTAAGAGTTGAAATACATTTTGGAAAACAACCCTTAGTGCATCCGACTGATATTCGGACCTGAATATCCTTGTCATTGGCAAACTAATCTACTACGAGAGTAGCGCCTTAGAATATGTGGCCACCAAAGTGGATCATCCTAATATAAATACACATTTTTATAGGCCTACAATATTAAAAATAGGTCCAAATTTTTTTTAAACTATTAATTTATACATATGGGTGAACGAAAGATATGTGACTTTTTTTTTACTATAGCTACTACATTTTTTGGTATCGTGATCCTAATTTCTCTTGCTTGGATTTTGTATAGAGGTTGACTTCCAAAAAATTATGAAATGTAAGATAAAAGAAAAACCTTGGAATATAACGCGAGGGACATTAAATAAATGTTTCCCTTTTTCCTTTCAACTTTTATGAGCATCGTATCTTTCAGCACTAATGGAAGCGGACCAAATAAATGACAAAAATGAAAAAAATAAAAATATTATGATAGTTCTTTCGTTAAAAAGAAAGGGAAAATTTTAAAGACTGTAATCATTTTACACCACTACAAGCTCATCTACCTATTGATAAAAAAATGTCCAACTAAATAGAGGGTCTAAAGTCTAAACCTTTCTAGTACAGTCAAACCCATAAATTCAAAACATAAATTTATAATTATTATAAGTGTGTAAGTGTATAAGTGTAGAACAATAATATTTGGGAGGTTAGCTTGAGAAAATTATTCAAACAATTTTATATACATATATATTTTTTTTAGTTCATGACTCCAGGGTTTGTTAGATATACATTCCTGGTCTTCTACTGGTAGTGGCGGATATGTAAACGTCTTCTGATGTCGGGTCACTATGTGGGTGCGATTACTTCATCCCGATGAGATGATGGTGATGATAGTGATGATTATTATGTGGTGTTAGTAGAGGTATTAAACCTAACTTAAGTCTAATTAACCAGACTATGGCCATCATAGGAACAATATTTCCCTTCGGAAAAAATACCTATACTACTATCAGGATTCTAAGCCGGGACCTCTAGATTATTAGCCAATAATACTGACCAATAGACCATTGGGCAGGCATTCAAACCTGGTCATTTGACCAGTCCTACACGAATTTAAAAAATCTCTTTTTATTGTTACAAAGTTGCATAAGTCACGTTTGTTTGTGTGAAAGCTTTTCAATTTTGATGCAACGTGATTAAGGTGGGATGGAACCGAAGGCTAAGTTAGGTTAGTATTTATAAAACTTTTATGAGATATTTTTTAGTACTCATTAAATAAAATATCACTTTACTAGAAACTTTTAATTAAATCTTTTACAAAAAAAAAAGCTAGCTTAATAGTTCTTTAATGTTTGTTAGGTAATTTTATGAACATTTTTCCTTCATTTAAGAATTATTTAATTAAATTCTAGAATGACCATGACAGATATTCAAAAACTGTGATGTGTAGTTTTAACATGAACATTTGCCATTTTGTCTGTCTGTTTGTCCATTTGTCCAAATATTGTTTCACTGATAATTTTCAAATGCATGAACTAATTTTAACTAAATTTGACGTGAAAATTCTTTGAGCTTGGGCCAACCAACGTATTTATATTACATGGTGTTTGGATCCTGTTTCAAAATGGTGTCCACTCAAAACTTTTTATGTCTCTTTAATCCACTATTACTACCAAATGCGTTGACCAATTTTAACGAAATTGGCCAGGAAATTCTTTAAACTAGGCCTAATGATGTATGTACTGTACAGTACAATATATGGTTTTTCAATCTGTATTAATTTTAATATGGTGGCCACTCAAATGGGTCTTTTCTTAGTAGGGCATCTAAAATGATTTTAGTTTCTAATTTTAAGCAATTGATAGAGTAAAAGTGTTTTTTTAATTTTAAGCACTTCAAAATTAAATAAATAAAATGTATTAAAATTTGGATACCATATTGTATAATCTATTCTCACTATAATAAATCATTTACCAAATATTAATTGTATTTTTTTCAATGTAAATTATAAAATCTCAAAACGTATATTTAGCATATTTTGTGCTATATGTTTATTTATTGAATATTCAAGCTTGGAATGTAAATATTATACTGCTTCTTTCAGCTTAATTTATTTGTAAATGAAGAAGCTAAATTAATTTATAACCCTCCATACTACATTAATCTATTATCTTGAATCACTAGCCCACTATTTCTTATAACCATTTTAGAGTCGTTAGAAGTATCGTATTTACCTTCAATTAATAAAATATTATATTTTCAATTTCAGGTCTACAAGAAAGATTAATAAGATTATATTTAATTAAAATTGTTGAGATATACTTCCTTCACCTTGTCAGGAGTAGTTTTCAACCTGTGGTACGAGTATTCACAAGGTACAGACAAGGATACACCAGAGCCTCAGCCTTACTGAAGTTTCGCTGCGTTTCTTGAGTGAGTCCATTAACACTAGTGTCAATTCTCAGTGATAAAAGCACTTCCAAATGTGCATTTGTTAAACGATCTATGTTTAGCAAGTTTATCATAGAGGGAATATTGTAATCATAATGGGCAGTTGGCGTAAACACTTTGTGAGGTAGGAATATGTGAAGAAGGAGTTGGCTCCTTACCTAAACCTAACTTTGTGAAAGCTGGCCGATTGACTTGAGAAGTATATTTTTGCGCTCTCTCTAGTAAAACCACGTTTAAAATGAGCTAAAATGCTCCTGTATAGTACCTAGCAAGCGATACTTGTGATGCAGGACTCAAGGTCTCTCATAGAGCGCAGCCATTTTAGCCTGGAAGCTGTGGGTCTGGTGTATACCTTGTCTGTGTCCCAGGGTTAACGTGGCGTATTTATTACGGGTACGTAAAAATAATTTAATAATGGTATTTTTCTTCTTCAAGTTAACCTAAGTTTGACCTATTATAAGAAGGCTGTGTTTTTTTAAACTAAAAATATTGTGAATTAATAGCCAGAGTTATTATTTTTGCTTATTAGTGGGAATTACTCCATCTAAATATCATATTCTGATAATTGAAAAATATTGTGTTATCTGTAATGTTTTATTTTTATTTTTACGACTAAACTGCCAATAAATTTAACCAAAATGACATGTGATGTTTGTAAACGTTTTGTCTAAGCTAACATATTTTATACATTCATTTTTGGCCTTACATGTAAAATAAATTTAATTAGGCTTAGAGGCTAATTTTAATCTTAATAATACACGTCCTTCGTAAGCTAGAAAATTAATTTTAAACCAACCTTTAACGACTATAGAAAATAATTTTAATAAGTACATTTATTTTATTTATTTTCTGGAGGGGTAATTTAAAGTATAAACGAAAAATCGAAAAAAGTGGATACGAATACATCAAATAAGTCTTTAACAAATGAAAACTAAAATGAATCGGAATGTAGCAAAAAACTTTCAAGAAATATACAATTAATGTTCGCTAATCATAAACATTGATTTAAAAAAATGTGCGTAAGCAACAATACCCCCCTCCGCCCACAAACATATTTACAGTTCAGTTAACCAGCCTCAGTAATGTAGTTCGCTAAAGCGCTAGTTTCATTTTGAGCTAGACTGCCAAGGATGGGGATATTGAGGTTCGAATCCCGGTCTGGTGAACTAGGGGGTTTTCCACTCTCCCTCCACGCAGATGTGGGCTAACTTAATCTAAATTAAACCTTCCCAATTCCTAACCCTTTATCGTAATTATTACTTAAGCGTACAGCCCGAACGGGTAGTAAGACGCAGTGCTAAATAACAATTAAATAAGCACAGTTCAGTTGCAGTGCTTGACCAGGAATGTGGTTTCTACAACCACAAAAGTAATGTGTACAAAGTTTACTTGAAGCCTAATATTTTCATGTAAATCTGACAAAATATACGGTAAAAAATCTTATGTTTGGGAATCCATGAATTTAATAAAATCGATATTATTAATCATAAATGCATAAACATTATAAACCAATAAATAATAACGGTAAATTCGTGTAACCTGAACAGGTATAGTAAGACGCGGTACTGTAAAAAAGAAACCTAAACATGCAAAATGACAAAAAATAAATGGTACGGCGCACCGCACAGACTTTCTCTTTCTATAAACTCGTAAGATTTCTGAACGGAATAATGTACAT
>CABFWB010002245.1:99891-116677 GCA_902151455.1 Timema bartmani | reverse complement strand
TTTTTTTTAGAAATTGACTTGTTTAGCACAGTTTCATTTGATCTACATGCATTTTAAATTGAATTAATTTACTTAACAAATTGGGTACATAATTATTCCGGAACACAGGTCTTGTTTTCGGGACTGTCCCCTTAAATCGGGTAGGAATGGTCACATTATTGATGAGAAATTCAGTGTTTTAAGTTTTTTTGGGAGAGGTCTCCTTCCGCACCTCCCTCCCTTATGCCCCCCTCTCCTCCGTTTAATCTTCAAAAGCCCCGTAGCCCTTGGTCCTGTGTTTGTACCTTGACGCTGACGAAGATGGCCTCCAACGCGGGTAAGGTGTGGCAGTAGAAGTGTGTCCATATGGCCGCCAAGGTGTCCGGGAAGTGTCGGGGACTTGAACCCAGGGCGTGCTCGAACAGGATTTCGGAGGCGTCTGGTAGCAAAGTGTTCTGATAGTACTCGAAGATGAAGGTACCCGCCTGTGAGCGCAGCAGCACGTGCACGTCGTTGTGTAAGGCCGTCAGTTGACCGGCATTGAGCTGCGCATGCGCGGGTTGATTCTGATACACACACAGAGCGTAAGCGTTTAGATACGAATGTATAACCCTGATTTATATAGGGAGCCCACCTTTGAGCACCAACATTGATTGAAAGGCACTCAAATTTGGTATTTTATAAAAATGTATTATTTGATTTATTTATTATTAAGTTTATTTAAAAAGTTACCTTCACTGTATAGTAATAATTACTGTACAATTTATCTTTACATCATTAATAAAACGGCTGTATCGTCTAAGGTGCCAGTCTCAGTAGTCTAGACTGCCAATATCGGGGAGATCAAGGTTCAAATCTCGGTCGGGTGTACTGAGGGTGATTTTTCCAAAGTGGGTTTCTACTTTCCTTTAACATTAATATGAGTACACTTCCTCTAAATGTAACCTTCCTTTTCCCTAAAACTATTAGCGCAGAGCCCGTAAGGGTAGAAAGACGCCGTGCTAAAAACATTACTAAAAGGACTATGAATGTAATATTTATTCCCCACCATTGTGGCAACATGAGAACAACGGGCTTATATGAAAATCACACTTTACTACAGCTAAAATTGAAAACATTTTACTTTATTACTAGTGTTATTTTATAGGTATTTATAATGTCTAAGGAAAGTGACAGATCACATGGCTTTGCGTATGAATATGTGAAAGCAGTGTCGTAACGTAGTCCCCTGGGGCAAATCATGGAAGTGTGGCACCATATAAAAAAATATTTCAAACAGGGGTAGCACTCAGCAATACCTTAAACATTAGTTTCCTACACTGAGAAAACCATATCGTTAAATCGACGATTCGGATTGTACGATCTAAATCATTAGTTAGTAGATTGTTGATTTTATTATATATATAGTAAAACTGACGATCATGATCATAAGGCTTACGATCTAGATTGTTAAATATGTTTACGATCTAGATTAGAGCGATTTGTATTTACGATCACAGATCGTCTAAATAACATAAGGCTATAGATAGTTATTCTGATGACCAATTTTCTCAGTGCATGAAATAAACATGGCATGGATTATACTATAGGTATAGGAATATTGTAATGCAACAAACTCAAGAAAATTTTAAAAAATGCTCTATTTACAGTAGGTATTCTAATACATTATTTAGGTGACTAAAATTTTAACCTTTTCTTCCTTGTTTTTACTGATGAAAAATCATCTATTGTCTTTCTAAAATCTATTTTTTTGAGTTCTTTCATTTTCGATTGACAGCAACGCCAAACCACTTAGTCGCTCCTGTCCCATTGAGCTAAGCAGATAGTTTTTGATAGTTATTAACAAATCAGCCAATTGTTTAATACTACTAACTTTTTCAATCTTGTCTCTAAACAATGTTCTAACGGAAAGCACTTAAGATGGAAATAATGGAGATATATCTTCAGAAAATTTTTCGCAAAAATCTTCTGCTTTCTTCCGAATTTTTGTTTCTGTGAACTTTGACAAAAATTGTGGCATACAATAGTCTTCGTGCCTTGTAAACGGCTCTCGAGCTTTGATGAAAGAGTAACTATCATCGGATAAAATACAGTTACACAGAAACGGCGCTCTGGATCACACAATCTTTCATCTTGAGACTAATCATCGAGGTAAGTTTTAACTTTTTGGATTCTTTTATCAACAAATTGGGATAGACTTCAGCCAAAAATAGCGATATAAATTTGACTTGTATAAAATAAATTAACTTTTTGAGTCTTCAATGGTCGGGGCGCCCCTTCCCCCCATCCAGCGCAACCTCCTGTTGCCCTGGCCTAGTTACGGCTCTGCGTGAAAGTAGATATACAGTCAACTCTCGATTCTACGACCCCGGGAATAACGTCCCTCTCAAAGTAACGACCCTTTTTTTGAGGAACCGTGAAAAATGGGGAAAAAAAAGTCGAGAATTTTAAGGAAATCGGCCGTAAAATGTGTTTGTTGCACTTGCGCTTATTTTTGTGAGCGCTGTATTACTAATAACTGGAGTAGGTCAGGTATAAAAATAGACACCACCCTCTCAATGCCAGCCAAGCGCACTTTACTCTGTCCACCCCCCTCCCACAAGCAAGACAATGTTTCCCCGCACGCGACTGCCACTATATCACGCGCCAGGCTTGTTACCATTGTTATTTAAATTCTCGATTTGGTTACGTTTTTGGTTTGATTTTGTGAACGATTTTTGACGACACATGCTATTTTTACTTTCTCTCTATCTTACAGGTAGAGAAAGTATGGTGATCGTCAAAAAAATCGAACTCGAGATTTTGATTTATTTAAATTCTCGATTTGGTTACGTTTTTTGTTTGATTTTGTGAACGATTTTTGATGACCCATGCTATTTTTTTATTTGATTTTATTAGGTTATAGGCTTGTAGGAAGTACGGTATCCACAAAACCCTGATTTTAGTAATAATCCCAATCTGTATATTTCGTACCAGAATACTGTTATATCTATAATATTTTGGTAGGATAAACGGCCATTTAAAACGGAAGTAGAAATTTCATTCTGGAAGGTCTTTTATCCTACCTTAACACAATGATAGGGTAGGATTCTGGTATAAGATAAAGCCTTACAAGTAAGATTCCTTCAAAAATCATCGTATATATTAGGCTACATCAACTTATTTAAAGAAAAAACTANAAATCATCGTATATATTAGGCTACATCAACTTATTTAAAGAAAAAACTACAAGTTTCGAACTTTTATATGCTCTTCAAAGCTTTACTAACATATTTATTTAATTTAACTAATCACGCATTGATGTCTCTCATATATTCAATCAAATTAATTAACGATGTCAAAATGCCACATTGCCTTGTATGGGTGTAAGAGAGAAAGAGATACCCGAACATTTCCTTCTCTCCTACACAATGGTGTGCAGACGACACCTCGAAAATTTCAGCCACAGATGTCCATCCAGTTATATTATAGAGATCAATGGTATTATCTATGTTATTAGTTTCCATGTACACAGATAAGGTAATTATCATAATGACATAAGAATTAAAATGCAAATAAAATTTTTTTTAATTTAAATTTAGATGACCACAAAAGTTTTTCGAAAAATTATTTATAAAATGTAGGCCTAATACCATTGTTAATCTATTATCGTACGTTTTGTAGGCCCTAATAGTTTATACAGGAGGCTCTTAAGTTCATACAGGCTGATCCAAAAGTTATGTAACCCGAAGAAAAAAGGTATATTTTGTACCATATAATAATTTTAATGTAAACCTAACTATATGCAAATGTAATGTTCACCTTACAAAATAGAAATCACAGAAGGTGTTGAAAGTGTGATCCTCAGTGATACAAATTCACTCTTTTAATCATATTTCTAGATAAATGACATATCATTGCCTGGAATATGGTTGCAATGCACGGTCTCTCATTGTTGGTTTACAGTGTATCTCGCAGAAAAATTAGGTGGTGTTGTGTCCTCAAACCCTTAGAAATCACACAATCAGCCAAAAAAACTCGGCCAACATTGTCATAGTGGAATCGGCTGTGTGTGTAGTAGCTCCAACTTGCTGAAACCAATGATCATGTTCTGTTTCCTCCAGTAATGCAATCAACTGCATAACAAATTCCTGGCAACGTTCATCATTAACAGTATATCTAAAGAAAAGAAGACCCTGCGACTTGAAACTGCAAACCATACTTCATAATCTTCTGAGTGTGTAAGGGCACCTCATGGAAAACGCGTGGATTTTCAGAACTCCAATACCTATTATTCTGACTGTTTACATAACCACTTAAATGAAACCAAGCCTCATCTGTGAACAAACCGTTGTCCAAGATTCCGACACCGTTCCTCACAAGTTCTCAGAACCATTCAAAGTGTCTCAATCTTTTCCCTTTGTCCAGTTCCTTGAGATCATGGATTGTGTGTATTCTGTAAGTCACAAATTTCAGCCACCTTGTACACATCTGCGGTGTTCCATAATTCAATCCATTCTGCTGTGATGATCTTAAGGACTTTCTGGGTGACAGTTCTAAGCACTGCCCAACTTCATTCAAATTTTCATCACTCAGACTTGATGGCTGTCCAGATTACTTCTTGTCATTCACGCTGCCCGTTTCACTAAAAAAAACTGTGTATAATTTGGCTTATTCTTGATTTATTAGGCATGCGCAGCTCTGGAAAACTACACACAATTGTTGGTATTCCATGACAAATTCATCTAAAAATAATGTTTCATGAATGAATACTCGCTCTGCTCATGAAAAACTCAGCTTACACTTTCAAGTGTTGTTATTCATCTGGCCAGACTTAGCAGATGTTTCAAGGTCACATTGCCTGCACAACACCTGGCTGACACTACATTGTTGCGATACATGTAAACAAAATTTTATTTTACATGCCCATACCATCTCAATCTTGCTTCCTCTACTATTTCATGTACTCTCTGTACTTCCTAATCTATGTTACTATGTAACAAAATATTAAATGTAATTGTTATTCACAAAACAAAATTTCTATGACATTACAAAGTATATCATCAGTCTTTCCCATTTTGTTTTACAGTTAATACAAACAAATATGATAAATTCATACTTTGTGCAAAAATATTTCTGGAAGATTTCTAACAACTCTGTACTGTACTGTATCTCATTATACAGCTGCACTAATATTATTATTCAAAATTACCAACGTCGGCATTAACATCACCATCTCTGTACTCTTTATATTCTGTACCCATTTCTTGTTTATATCACACGAGCAGCTGCAGATGTCATTGCATGGCAGGTTGACATCCATGCACGGGCATGATCCTGGTTGACAGGCTTTGCATTTGTTGATACCATCTCCAGCACTTTCTCAAGAGCGGGTTCCAAATCAAATAATGGCAATATGGCCTTTGTCATAATACCAGCCATATTTGTATGATGGCAATGTGGCCGTTGTCATCATACCAGCCATTTTCGCATGGTCTGGCCTTCTGAAAGCACGTTAAAGATGGCTCTACTTACATGGAGACGTAATGTTGAATGACAAGGAAGTAAGAGCTCTGGCAGAATATTGCCTCCTTTAGAGCAGTACAAATCATACCTAAGTTTATTTATGTCACAGTTTTTTTTTTCTCCTTGTAGATTTGACACACAAACTACTCAAGGCTGGCATTTAGGGGCTCATTGACCGTCTCTTCTTCTCTGAAAGCTTTGAACAATTGAATGTAGTGTTCTGCAGTGCTCATCAGTTGGAATGGCATCACCTTCCCTTTTCTGTAAAAGGTTGAAACAATGTCACAGCCTGTGAAGCTATGAAACGTAATTGAAGCTTTTATGAAACACTCCCTAGAGGTCATCCCTTTTAAAGGTTTTGTAGCGAGGTATCAAAAAGTTTGATAATACATTGGATATCTTTTTAATTTCTGTCTATACGGAAATCCTGAATGTCTGCATGTTTAGACTTTGCTGTGTTAAACGCTGTCATGTCCTCAAGTAGTACTGTATACGAAGAACACCTCTGTTTATTCAAAACCCATCTTTAAATCAAGCAGCAAAGTTTGAACTGAAACCAATAAAACCTCCACTAGTTTTACAGTCTTTGATTATAGTCATTTCAATTGCTTTATCTGCTTCAGAAGAATTGAAAGCATTCCTATCAGACAGCTGTAGTATCAGCTTCACAGCTTGAGTAACTCTCTAACTTACTAGGTAGGACACCATCAAAGCCCTTTTGTTAACTGTTTTTGAGTGATAGGATATAATGACGGCACATTTTTGCTGGGAACCTCGCACTGTTTAGCAACACTTTGCCGCAAGTTACACACTGTGGTTTGCTGTCACTGGTCTCAATGAACCCAATATCCAAGTAGGAATAGTGGTATTTCCTTTTACTATTTTCCCTGAGGCACTGGTATTCTAAGAACTAGTACTACGCAGTTGAGTCAACACTTCAGGAGCTTTTGGCTATCGCTATTTCATCCAAAAACCCTTCATCTTGTCCAGAAATTCTAGCACTAACAACTGCTCCATTTTATTCCACACTAACCGTGGTTCCCAAGTATGTTGAATAACGTTTGGTAATGTAAATGTGTGTCGCATGTACTCTCGTAATGCTTGTTAACTGTGAGTAGCCATCTTATTTTATCGCTTGGTGGTATCACATTGGCTGCCACTTCATGGTTATTACTAATGAACGGGCCAAAACTTGAAAACTATTAATGTGAGCTAAAATTGGTTTTTGTTAATATTGCGACAATATGGACAATACACAATGTACAATAAAATAAACTGTATAGACTGAAAGGTCTTTATTTACTCTTTAATTTACAAACTGGGTTATATAACCTATCTCTTATGGGTCCTGAGCTATTAGCTTTCAAAGTTGTTAAAAGTTTACATGACACACGCTCTCATCCTAGCAAACTCTCACAGATAAACGTTATTTAACGTTTAAAAAATGGAAAAAACACTTAACATAATATTTAGACATAGGCCTACCTGTTAGCTTTTGAAGCTTCCACAGCTACTGGAGGTACCGTAACAGAGGTCTTGACAAATTTTTTTAAGGATCCCGACTTAGCCAGTGATTCATTGACAAAAAAAAGAGATTATATTTTTTAAATCACATTTATATGCTCCAAAAAACCTGCAACGGGCAGGTGTTTTGTCCTCAATATGGAAGCTTTGAAAAGGTATATTAATGTAATTGCTTACAAAAAAAAAGCTATTACATCGAAAAACATGCACTAAAGGCATTCATAAATTAATAACACTCCACTGCTACTTTATTTGTTTCGACTCTTAAATGAACGCTGACTGAACTGCAACTGACTGAAGATGCAAGAAACACAAGGTTTTAATATGCAAAAGAAACTTCCCAGATAATTCTGGAAAGATGTCAAAGCTAACAATTGGATCTGAAAGTAGAGATGAAAATTTTCTGCAATGGTGGCTTGCGATAAAGGGGTTAAATTATGGTGGTGGCACATAGAGCCCATTTTACTTAAAAATAGAGTGGGTTCTAAGAAGGGGGCACGAGATTGGGGGAGGGGGAGTGGTAGCTAGGAAGCGTGGAGGACAAGGGGGGGAGACAAATGTCGGGCCAACCTTAAAATTATTTTTATTAACTTATTGATGATAAAAAGTTGAAGTATGGTTTCTGAACATAGCGGGTCTACAAAGGCTCGTATTCATTTGTTTTGTTACTACTTTATTTTAGCACTGCGTCTTAATATCTGTTCGAGTTATATGCCTATGTATTAATTACGCTAAAGTGTTAGGAATGAGCAGGGTTTAATTTGGAGGAATTGCATCCACGAGAGTGGAAAACTATTGAGGAAAAACCGCCCTCAGTGCATTTCACATCTCTATCTGAAAGCACGGCAAAGTTTTCACAGAGACGGGGTTAGCTGGTGCCGTCGAGTCTATCTCTCTCTGGTTTCGCCACGTGAAGTCTGTGTGTTTCTCCAACGTTCTTGATGTTTCTCATGGATCTGAGAAGGTGTGGGTGGGCAAAGCTGACTGAGGTGACATGCACTTTGGCTCTTTAATACTTGCCATCTACACAGCTTCACAGCCCACTGCAGTAGCTAAATAATTTCTACCCAATACTTAACTATACACAGAGCCCTGCTTTTATGGTGAATAAAAAAGCCCAATTTCGTTTTTAAGTTTCCCAAAAGCGGTGAATAAGCGGTGAGTTACAAAAATCCTATTTTTGCGACGAAATTATCGAATTAAAACAAAAGCGTTAAAAAAGTGGTTTTTACCAAACTTTCGTGAATAAGGTGACTTTGTTGGGTTAAAACTAGACTTCCAGGACAATGTTTGAAACAGGTAAACTAAACATATTGAAGTGAAAACCAAAAATTACATTTTGTTTGGACAAAACGCTAAAAAACACTAGTCCGCAAAAAAATGTGCTGTCAACTTATTAAAAAAGTAAGATTTAGCGGCAGCTGGTCCGGAAAAAGTATGTACAAGTCACAAAGACAAAATATTACACAAAAATCATCTTGTTACTTCACAAAAATTGTGACTATATTTTTAAATCTCAATTTAGGCTAGAAAAATACAAAATAACTACTCAACATCACCAAACTGCAACATGCAGCTGGTAACAATGTTATCCACTTTCATTGTGGTTCTGCAGTCTGTTACTACTAAACTATACCTAGAAAAATATCCTTCTGAATCTGCATTTGAAATCGGCAGCCACAACGCTTGCAAACACTTTGTTGCGAAGTCACTGAACATACTGTCTGTCTTCAGCCCTAGCAGCACATTCTCAATTTTTAAACTTTCGATGCCATCACTCTGTTCCATTAAAACTTTCGATTTTTTACACATTTCAATGTAGAAAAAAAACAAATCTCCATCGTAGTTGACAAAAAAGGACAGTACTTTAAAATTAATCTTGACCTGCTCTATGTTAGGCGTACTCCTACTTAGAATATTGGAGGGATTAAAAAGATAGCTGAGGGCCTTCAAAACCCTCACTTCCCCAAACAACTTGTTGGCACCGGTCGAGTCGACATATTTTGACAACTTCATGTGCGGCTTCGAAAATTAAAAATGCAATTTTCAAACTTAAAATACTTATTTTTCAATACCCCAAAATATTAGCGCGAATGCCGAAAATCGCGATTAAATCGCAATTATCGCGGACATCGTTTAAAATCGCGGATATCCCGCTAAAACGCTGATTTCACGAATTATCGACAATTCTGAGCATATATTTGCAATCAGGGTAACCTGAAATGTGAACATCTGAAAGAAAAAATGCCATATCTAACATTCGCGAATTATCGCGATCTCCACAAACGCAGTGCTCTGACTATACACATTTCCTGGCCATACACACTTACAATTTTGAGGTCTTGTCACATTTATTTAATTTATTTTCCCCTATTTGCTTATTCTGAAGCTTAGATGTGTTTATATTTACCTACTTTGTACCACAGCGATATGTGGAAATCAATTCCTGGTGTTTGGTGTTTAAATGGTTTGGTTGCAGGCTGGTTGCAACCAAGTGGTTTTTTGAAATAATCTTTTTTTTATGCAGGAGTAATCCCAATTACTTATAAAAGTTTGCTTATTTATGTTACTGTAAAATTAGCCTAATTAAATCATTTACCATTTAAATTAACTTAATGAGTAATGAACCAAATGATGGGGAATTCCCATTACATGCCTACATGGGAAATCTCTTTTAGTAATATGAATATACAGTCATTATACTCTTATTTCTTAGTGATTGAAGCAAGAAACCGTTTATGAAGCTTAGTGGCAGGGTGTAGACATGTTTGGCTTTGGCCTTGGGGTTTATAATAATCAAAATATAAAGGAAAGGCCTTAAAATCACTTGTAAGACTACAATGTGAAGAGCTCAATCAGGATAGGTTGAATGAATGGCCAATGATTACTTCTCTTGGGTTTACTAAAGAAAAGTGAACTAATACAACAGTTGTCATAGTGACGAGGGGTTGGGGTTCAACCGTCGCCTATAAGCCATGTCTTTCCTACATTATATCCTAAGTTTCGGTATAAGTCCACAAATTCTCTAGTTAGGTGTCACACATCAACACTTTGTTAACATTTACATGGCAAGTGCCTTATGACTCTTTATGACACTAACACATTCACGGGCAACTGTCCACAGCCAACTGCCTTAAGCACCGTTGTACTCATGTCATAACCACTGTCAACCATCGTCATACTCATGGTGATCAAAGCATGCCGTCATTGAACTCACACATCTTCGCAACACTCTCTACAACAATCGCTCACAAGTAACTGTCAACATCATCTGTCTAGAGCCAACTGCATAGAGCTCTGCTTCAAGACACACAAACAAGTTTGTGCTTACTGTAGAAGTTTCCTCCGATGACTGCATTGAGCACCAATCAACGAACTTCTAACCACAACACAAGATCATGCAATAGCTAGCACAGCGGCTCAAACAGATATTTTGCTGCCATTAACTAATCTAACAGCTAAAGTGTGGCTGTGCCATTCTCAGGGTCCGACATAGTTCTTGTTTCAGGCACATGACACCATCTTACAGTCAACTGGTAGGCAGGAAGCCCTTACAATAGATACAAATCAAGCTAAGAATAAATTCACTAAGTTGAAAACATCACACATATATTTACATACATAAAAAATACAAAATAGGCCTAGTGTGTTTTGACTAATATGTGTATTTATAAAATCTATGAAATCTTTTAGTAGTTCTATAAAAACTTATAAAAATATGGAAGTTTGTTTTAATATGATTTAATAATGAACTTAGTATGGCGAATAACCTTGTTTAAAAAAAATACAATTACATGAAAGAAGTCTCATTGCAGTGTGGAAGTCAAAGTTTGATAGTTTTCTAAATAACCCAAGAAAAACCTGGGCAGGCTGACTTTTTTTAAAAAGGTTTTTTCTAACCTTCGCTAAATTTAATAACATATTTGGGAAAACTTTAACTATCAGGTAAGTTACCCAGCAGATAAACTCAGTTTGTAATACGCTTAATTATATTATTAATTATAATATTAAAGTGGTCAATAACTTTTATCTGGTCATTCTTTAATCTCATGATATCAATGTTTATCTGGTCATAAGATCGGCCCTTAGTAATGTACAGTAGGTATTATAAAATGTCACTCATTATTTGGTTCTTTGTTTACTAATATTGTAATATTTAAGTGATACGAAATCTCTACATTGTAGTTCTCAAATTAATACCATATTTTGTGAGTCAGCTTTTAGTTTGCCAGTAAATTATAATTTTGAGCAATATTTATGATCTTTAATCAAGCGTATAACTATTATTTACCTCACTCTTCAGTTGAGAATGGGCATATATAGTTAATAAGAAGTCATGAATGGCATAGATTAAAATAATTTGAAAATATACGGTACATAGTTTAAACCAAAAGACCCGATTAAAAAAAGGATTTGGTTGTTTTTCTTTTAGAAAAAAAAATATCCCAGGACTGGTTTGATGTAGGTAGTCATTAAAGACAAAGTGCTGCAATTGGGCGCTTGTTCTAAAAATATCACAGAATGCTTTCACTAAACATTCCAATTATAATTTTTGAAAACATCAATTTTTAATGCGCATGCGCGAGTGCGTGTAACTATTTCACATAGTAAGCATTTAAACTCCATTTCTTCCTTTTCTACAAAATATGGTTTCATTAAAACTTAACCCTTCTTCTCGCCCCTCAATTATTTTCAACAAAACAGTTGTCTTAATTATTGTGGTCACCCGCCTCGGTGGCGTAGTTGGCTAACGCGCCAGTCGTGTTGAGCCAGACCACAGAGGACAGGGAGATCGAGGTTCGAATCTCGGTCGGGTGAACTGGGGGTGGTTTTTCCTAAATGGTTTTCCACGCTCCCTCCACGCAAATGCGGGTTCACTTCATAAAAATTCAACCTTCCCAATTCCTAATCCATTAGTGTAATTAGTATTTAAGCGTATAACCCGAACGGGTAGTAAGACGCGGTGCTAAATAATAATAATAATTATTGTTTCTTGATATGAAGGTTTTTTCAGCAATATTATTATTAGCACCGCGTCTTACTACCCGTTTGGGTTATACGCACTTACGCTAATGTGTAATGGTAAGGTGATTGTGAGATGAAATGGAGGTCCTACAGTTTAACGTGGAATCCGAACCACGGTGGAGGCCTGGCATTCCTCACATTCACAAGTTGTGATTAATACACGTCTTGTCAGAGGTGAAGGAAGGGTTTGGCAATCAAATAAATTTCAGCAATATTGTTTTGAATACTGTCCAAAGGGGAATTATTCCTATGGTTGCCATGGTCTGGATAGTTAGGCTCAAACTAGGTTTAAGACTTCTTCTGGCACCACATAATCATCATCATAATCATCATCACATATCTCAAAAATAATATATATATCTTGTACGCTCCACGTTTTGTCAATTCGTGAAAACAGCATGGCAATACCTTTTTTTAAATGCAAAGTGCAACAGACTAAGCAGTAGTCTTTGTTGTAAAAAATAGTATTTAGGATTAAAATAAACACATTCTTAGGATTTTTTTTTATATTAGTGGTTATCCAAAGCCCAACTTTGTACCATATTTGAAGACCTAAACACCTAACTTATTAAATATTGTCATTTTGAAATGTATTTGTTTTTCAGTGAGTCTCGCTCTTTGATCTAAATACTCCAAGCTAGTGAAGCTGAGAGGTGTTCAGAATATGAATAACATGAATGAAGAAGAGACTTGGCCTCTTCCGCCAGAACCTCCGCAGGATTCTGATTGCTGCGGCAATGGATGCTCTGTGTGTGTGTTTGACATTTATAAGAAACAGCTTGCGATATGGAAACAAACACTTGGAAAACAAAAACCCAACGTGACTGTTTCCCAGGCATTGTCACAAACAATATTTAAGCCCTTCAAGCTAATTTCCATTGAAAAACATACTGACAATACAAATATTTATACTTTTCAGTCTATTACATGTTCAGAGAGGAAGAATAGTTCATTAAGCATAGGAGTTTATCACTATTTGGTAATGAAAGGTTATGAGAATATTAATGATAGCGAAAAAAAACTGTTATATAGGTCCTACACACCTATATCAACCGTTGAAATGGAATCTGAAGGGAGATTTCAGGTTCTAATTAAATTGTATAAAGATGGGAAAATGTCTACATACATAAGAACTTTACAAATAGGTGATGCTATTGATTGGAGAGGGCCTTACGGAGATTTGAATTACACAGCAAACATGTATCAGTTCATATTAATGCTCTCTGCAGGTACTGGAATTACACCTATGTTACGTATATCTAATCACATAGTCGCTGATGAAAATGACGAAACTCGTATTGAACTGTTATTCTCTTGTAAAAGGTTGCAGGATCGCCTACTTGTTGATGAACTACAGGAGTTAATGTGTTATTGGAACTTTTCGTTGCAAGTGTTTGTTACTCATGAAGAGATACAAGGTGACATGTTTGAGCAGAATATAGTGTTTGGAAGAATAAGTAAATACATTATCTCTAACCATCTACAAGATAAGGTTTTAGCATATGATATACTAGTTCTTATATGTGGAACTGAATCTTTCAATAATGATATGTCTAATTATGTTAAAGAAATGGGTGTTTCTTTATCCAATATTTATGTATTTTGATATTCAAATGTATATGTTATAAACCAAAGCTTTTAACTAATTTATAAAAAAAAAAATCAGTAAATACTGTACAACAGATTGTTGATGGACATAATTTGGGCAGAGATTTCTGAGTTCTGTTACACCTTTTAAATAATAATTTTACTAGCTTTAGTAGTTGGTATGATATTCAGTTTGTACCCCTTTCATGGATTTAAATTCAAACCCCATAAAGTAGACTTTGTCTGCTAATAATCTTTGTTGGTTTTATTAATATTTATCAGACTTTTGTCACCAATTTGGAGTTTAATACCCTTCTGCTTATTGTTTGTTCAAGCTCGCTGTATCATAACTAACTTTAGTATTTCCCTTCTTTATAGTCTACTCATTGTAATAGTGATAACAACTCTGTAAAATACTAACTACTAATTGGTGGAGAGTAGAATTATCACATAATCCGGTAGGGAAAGTCGAACACAGGGAATTGTGTGTGTATAGGCTCAGAGGACTCCTATTTAGAAGAGTAATTATAATAAATATATGAATAAAACATATTAAAAAAGAAAAATAATATCTATGAACATTTTAAGGAAAACATAGGCTGACTGCACAAGTGTTAATATTGAACTATTATGGCTGTATTTCTGATAGCTACAAAGTACCTGATGATCTCTCACATCCATCATACAAACTTCCGTAAAACATGAGTCGTGCACCAGGGTGTCTAGCAACCTGGAAAACAGGGACAGGTCAAGGAATTTGATAGGTCAGGAAAAAGTTAGGAAATTTGATCAAATTTCTGGAATTTTCACATATTCACTTAAAAAAATAATACACAATTTTTATTTAAAATAATATAAATAACATATTTCTTCCAGTCAATACACACCTCAACTCTATCTTAATACAGCTCTCCCAGTTGAGCATGGTAATCTCAATTCTCAAAGTCAACACGTGATTTTCAAGTCGTCTTTCACCCCTCTCCCTCGTATCTTTAGCCAAAGTTGAGTCATGGGTATGCGCATGTGCAAGAATTGATTAGGTTAGAGGAAGAAAATTTCTAAAAAATAACATGTCTCACTACAATTTTAAGCTGTACTGGTGTAAGGCGTTCTTTTAATTTCTCAATATTATCTCACTGAAATCTAAATTAGATCACACTACCCGGCAGGCCATCACTCTAAGTTGATATCTTTAAACGCCTGTGACATAATTTCAGAATGGGTATGTGTCAAAAAATACTATTACATTAAATTGCAATCTTAATAATACAGTGACTGGAAAAGTTGGAAACTGGCTTTGGAAAACCTGGAAATGTCAAGAATTTTTAAAATATACTTTGGCTGGACACACTATGGTATGACCCTGGGCAAAGGACAAATATGGAGGTCCTAGTGGTACGTTAACCCCAAAATATTGGATTTGAAGTTTGTGTCATTAAGTATCTGCGAACAGTATTCTTCTGTTGTGAATATTAATTTGAATGTATTTTGAAGATATTATTTCTCATAACAAACAGGAGCAACTTTACATGGGATGCTTTCCAATCTGAGAGATTTAGTTAAGACCATTTAATTCCAAGCTACATTATTTGGTGTCCCATTTGAGTTGAGACTCACTTTAATTTTTATTGGTAGTTTTCAAATTGAAGAGAGAAAGTAATAGTTACAATGATAACATTTCACATACAAAATCATTCAAAGACTATAGTTTGAAATAGAAAAAAAATTGAAGCTCACTTTGTAATAGGACAATTTTCTGGAGATTCCTAATAACAATCAACCTGCCACCAAGCAGACAGTCCTACCCTTCTTTATATTGTTTATTTTGAGTCTCAACTAAAATTGTACACCATAGCAGTGTTCCGCAAACTTTTTTTTAATGTATGCCACACTTAACAAGCCTAAAAATGTACAGCATTGTTTTTTGTTTTTTTTACATACCCATGCTCGAAGTCAAAACTGGTTTGATATGCCATAGTATTTATCTATCTCATTCCTGCAAGGAAGGAGTGAGCCTATTAATGTTTTGTCATTAGCATCTTGTAGAGTTTGAACGCTCTCGCGTGTTTTTAAACTTAAAGAATTGAATAGTAATAAAAACATAAATTACTTTAACAAGATTACAACAAGATTGCTTGCTAAGCAGAACAAATGTCAATGTTTGGTTAAATTGAAGTAATACAGCCACTCTCATTTCCTGGTCAATTGTTATAAGTCACTCCCTTTTATTTGTTTTGATTGTAGTAAGAGTTTAAATACATAGTTCGCACAAATATGTTGTTGCAAATGGTAAAAGTATGGATACGGCATGTTTAGATGGGTATGGATATTCATCTTTTATATTTAACCAAATTCAATTTAGTTAAATATGGCCAAATTTTAATTTTGGAGATTGATTTATTTTAACTCCTTAAATTCTTCTTTCTCTTTGACTGGTAAATGCTGATTTGAAACCTCAGCAGGAATTATATTACGCACCCAAGCTAGCAATTTTAAATCAGAATTAGAAAAGTATAGATTTTTTTTCTTGAGGTTTCTTCAAATGTTCAAAGATAAAATTTTAAAGTTATTTTTCTATGACAGCTTCTTTAACATTTGAATATTTTTTTTTCAAACCATTAATAATTTGGGTACACCATAACTCTTAGCTTTGCAGGTCAGCTTTAGAATGTGTAGGATGTATTATAAATTTTAGCAAGTACGAAATGCAGACACCACATGCACCAACTTCATTTGTATTCTTACCGAACAGCGGCACTCTGGGCTGTGTCCTCATGGCACCTCTAGTTCGTAGCCACAGTACACCAGTGTTCTGCAACACACTGTTTGCAGAACATTGCACTATAGTATATTCAAGCTTGGACCTTATCACGACTTAGATCAGGTTTAAAATACAATCAACATTAGTGAGAGAGAAGGTAATAACCTAAGTAAAGCCAAGTAATTTCAAAGTGTGAGATATGAAATCTTCAACATGGCAATGAAATTACAGCTTATCAGCAAACAAATATGTAAATCTTTAATATAAAGATAAGTCTTTTATAATATTACTGATTAATTTATAACTTTAAAAAACAAGAGAGGTTGTTCTAATAAATAGTATGGAGATAGTTTTTGATTTATTGATAGCTATTCCATTTTCAATCAAATATATATATATATATAT
>CABFWB010002245.1:76904-95089 GCA_902151455.1 Timema bartmani | reverse complement strand
CGACTCACGTTGCCGGAACATCCTTCCGTTCCACCGCGACTCACGTTGCCGGAACATCCTTCCGTTCCACCGCGACTCACGTTGCCGGAACATCCTTATGTTCCACCGCAACTAACGTTGCCGGAACACACTCGCCGACCTTTTTCCTACCCACGCGTGTCTGACCACGACGTCACCGCCGTCGGGACATCAACTACATCAACAAGTTACCCCCGAGCCGAAGGGATGGATAACAACTTTAGTTTAAAGCTCTTGTGAGTAAGAGCGATTCCTAGGCTGTGTCATAACTACCTTATGTGAATGTCCTACATTCACTGAAGGGAGAGGCCAACTCCGCCCACTGTTGGAAAGTTCGGTCAAGGTGAAGGAGCTTTCACAGCTGTCTGGGTTTGGTGACAGGCAGAGGTCACAGACTCCCGCCCATGAAAGGGAGGACACAGTACTTATGGATTAGAGGAGCCTCAAGAGAGATGTTTGTTCTCCAAGGATAACTGCCGATCTGACAAACTGTGATGACTTACATTTTTAAAAGTCGTTGACTTACATAAGATGTACTATTAGTAACGTGGAGAAATTGTTTAGTCCTCTATGGCTGGTGATTATTGGGAGGAAGAGTCGATCTCTTGCATCTCTAGGTTTGTTGAAGTTGTACAGGGAAGCTCTTCGATGATCGTCTGATTTGACAATAACCTCTTGATAAATGTGGAGATAAGGCAGCCAGTGGATAAAAATACGGTATTTTAGGCGAAAACTGAAATATAAAAGGGAAAATTAAATAATAATTTGTATTTTAATTTTGACTAAAGCAAGTGTTTAAGCTAAAGGTATTTATTCAAATTAAGATTTAATGTCAAGGGCAAATACTTCAGGGGTGAAACAATAAATTCTGTTTACTTATGTATATCCCAGTAGAGCTGGCAGCAGGTAAATTTTGAGAACTTTTGGGAATTGGAAAACTTCCCAGCCCCGAATACAAATAGAATGACTTGAATATAGATGAGCAACAAAAACCTACAATGTCAAATTGTGAAAACACAAATAGCTTATATTGCTGTAAATTATAAGTACAGTACATGAGGAGTGGCAAAAATGTACTAAAGTGAGTCATTGTTCCTAGATAGTTTGGTATATAGATGAAAAAAGTTGTATTATAATTAAAATAAATGCCACTTTAATATTTACAACCGCTCCTCGATCAAATGGGTAAGTTTTTATCATCTGAGTTTCTTCTAATTGAAAATACATTATTGGCTTATCAAATCTAGTTATTTTACTACTAGGTTATATTTATTTTCTTTACTTAATGCATATTTCATTCATGTGCATAATTATTTGTATAATATGTCCCAACTATACATTTAATTGAAAATAAAATATTTAATTGTTTAATAATTTTATCTCACAATCCTGTCCCTCAAGAAATTTTCTTATTTCAAATGTCAACACTTCTCATCCATCTAGAAATAGTTTTAATATCAGCTCTTAGGGTGCAATATATCACTTAAGGTGGGACAGAATGGGACGCAAGTAAAGGCCTGTGTTTCTGCAGTTTTTATGACAACTTTTTTTAGCTAAAATAAATAGAATATTGCTCCAGTACAAACGTAGAGTTTAATTTTCTTCACATGTTGAAATCAACAGTTCCTGAATATCCATCATGGGCATAGCGCCATTAGATAAGAAACTTTTTTAAATGGAAAGAAAAAGTTGTCATTAAATTCCAGGACACCTTTGACAGATATTCAATAAATTTGAGGTCATCATGTGAAGAAAATAATGTTGGCCTAATAAACATTCTTTCAAATTTATTAATTAAATATTTATTTGTAATCCATGGTTTTTGATATTATTTTGGCAAAATATTTGACCCATGTTTTCACCATTGCACTGATCATTATCATGTTTGTTGTCTGCTATTCTTGTAACATAACGCATGTGTTTTGAAACATCTTAATCCATCCTTTGATTGCTAAACAACTATGCATCTCACTTCAACTTTTTATGTCTATTTTCTTTCCGGGCAACATGCCAACATAACACATCGAGTATAACCTCTAAGAATACTTGGCTTAAGCAAACAACACCAACCAGCCAAGTCCAAAATAATTGTGATTTTAGTTTTTGTCACTTTTAGTTTCACTTGTTCTGTGTTGTAGGTGAAGAGCATGCTGCCGTTACGTCTGTTCTTGGTAGCAGTAGTCATTCTGATACATGACTGCAAACTTTCTTCTGCTAACAAATATGATAACTACATAGACGATCATCAGGAGCCGAGAATCCAACCGCCACCTGGAGCTGTCCCTGGCCAGGAATTCAAGAGATATGTTGCCAATGATCCTAACTATCACTACCACAAGTATAAGCCTGTCAATAAGTATGCAGATGTACCCCCTCCCAGCGCTGCTACACACATGGCGAGATATGTCGTCCACAACACAGGTAGGTTATTCAGGACTAACTTCAATAGATGTGTGACACGCCTCAGTGGTCAAATGGTCTTGGGAAGGTGTAACACATTTGTTTGATCATAAGGGCAGTGAAATATTGAGGTGGACCACATTAAAAAAAAATATTTTCACTATCTTAAATTAAAAAAAAGTCCAACTTTGTAGGAATTACAAAAAGAAAAGAGAAGGTTCTTATGATTTAAAACAATAAGACGTAACCTTATATTTTTTACCAAAAATTTTAAAATTTTTATTTGCAACGGTGGTGTTTATATAGGTCTTTAAATCTTATGCTGTAATCACTTTTATATTATTGTTGACAAATGTGTTTCTGTAAACCAAGATCTCTAGGGTGATTAGTTTCATTTCATGTGATAAAACAACTGTTATTATAAGTATGTGCAGCCAAATATTGCATATATTTAGTACGCAAATTCAAATATTTCTGGGAAATATCTATGTTGAAGAAAGTGCGCAGGTTTGGTACACAAACCTCGTTTGCAAGAATTTCCCAAATTATGCAAAAATCTCCAATACCACAATCCCAACTGCTGTATTTCCTCAACATTTATAAAAATAATATAATAAATAATAACAATAACAACAAAAACAAAAGGTTAAACTTAGTGTAATTATTACAGTATTTATTTTGGCAACACCAGACCCTGAAACTTAGTTCTTTTTAGCTATTTACTTATTATATTCTGAAAATGGAAAAATAACACCAGGACACGGGAATCGAACCCGGGACCTTTGGCTTACACTCTTTTTAAATATGGTTGAAAAATGATACTTGAACTGAATTTATTTGAGTATATATATATATATATATACACACACACACACACACACACACACACCTAATCACACTGTTCCCTTAAGAGATTGTGCATATAGCTCAAAAAACATCTCCATACTTAATCCATCCTCATGTTTACAGTTAGCATTCACAAGCTGGATGTTAAAGTATTTGATCTCAACTCAAATATTTTGCTATTTTTCCAGCTTGGGGAGCCTTAGCTACAATATCTCAACAACCACGTATCAAGACATTTCCGTTTGTTAACACGTTCTCTGTGAGTGACGGCCCGCTGAACAACGGCTCTGGGATACCTTATCTTTACATGACACCCCTGGATATGTCTGCTCAGGACCTTAATGTAAGTACAAATTTACTCTTTAGCTTAAACACGCCACTGTTTTTTTTTATGTATCCTAACCTCACAACTGCTCTCTCGTTACTGAATAAAATGATACTTTGAGTGAATGGCTCAATGAGCACCTCACAATAAGTTTGTGAAAAGTATGTCTTAGCAGCTTTAGTGTGTATTTGAGAAGAAAGGAAGCGCACACACACCCTAAGCCCCCTCTGATCACCTTGCCCCCTCCCCCAATTATCAAATAATACTCCTTCAAAATGAAGTGACAACAAAGTATTAGTGTAGGTAACTAATTAGTAGGAAAAGCTATGACAGCTTAAATTATTATCGTTCCTTTGAATAAACAAAATTTAACTTTTCCTCCAAGAACAGCCTAGACATTAGACATTGACATAATCTTTTCTTAGAATACATGTTTTTGATTGTGAAAAGGTTAAATTAAGTATACATTTTATATTAAAATTAACAAAATATGTGTTTATAAGCCATAACAAAGAAATATATCTATTAACTAAAGATATAAATATATTCAGTAATATTTGTTTTAAAAATTAGGTCAATGTGTTAAAAATCACACAATTTGTTAAGATATATTCATGAGCATAGGTTTGCAAAACATTTTTAAAATATGCATTTAAATACAAATCCAAGCCATATTTATTAGAATCCACAGGATATGTTATTTAAACCGAGGCCTGTAATCATTAACACGGAAAAACGTTTTTATGAATGCTATGTGTCTCAGCGAGACATTAGTATTGATAAGAACCTAATGAAATTCAAGGGTCATTTAGTTTTTGTTTATTACAACCCAAGCAAGAAAAATCGCTTTGGTATAAAATTGTATATAATATGCGAAACTAATTCTGGGTTTGGTTTAAAGTTCAAGATTTATAAATAGGGCAATATTTAGCTGCAAATGTAGACTCTCCAGCTAATGAATCTGCTGTTCTAGCTCTTGTATACACGTTCCAAAACAAAGGATTCACTTAGTATTTAAATAAGACTGCAAGGGAGGCCAAGAAAGAGATGGGAGGAGCAGATAACAGGAAGTATCCAATTGAGAGAAGAATGGAAGAAATTAAAGGAGGAAGAATGGTGGAGGGATAGAGGAAGATGGAGGCATTTACTAAACTGGCTGGAAACAGTTGATGATGGTACAGCTATCCAGCTCTATTTGAGAAATCACATGATAACAAGGTAAATGTTTTGGGTACAGTCAAGCTAAAGAGAAAAAAAAAACCAACTGGCATAAAAACATTGAAGCTCAAACGAGGTGAGAAAGCACATCTTTCGTGTAACACAATCTTAGCTCCAAGTGGAAGGACAAGAAGGATATTGCTCTACTAGCAACACCTTACAAAAATACTGGAATATCAGATAAAGGAAACAAGAGAAGGGTTGGGGACAAGAAGATGCTGGAGAGTTTGTATCAAAGCCAAGTTCTGTTCTTGATTTAAATGGATGAAACGGTGGTGTAGAATGAATGGATAAAGTTCCCCAATCTTTTCTTTAATGAGAAAAAATGTCGAGGGATACCGTAAAATATTTTATATGATGTGCATGGCAATTTTCAACTCTAAAATAATGTACAAAAATATCAATTGTAAGAGGTTGACATATTCAGACTACAAACTCAATCTTGCAGAGCAAATCTTGGAAAATGTAGAACAGACTCGCTACAAAAGTTGAGGTTGTCCTTCAATAGGAGATTCCTCAGACAGATTTCAATCCAAACAATAAAGAAGAAGAAGAAAAACTGTGCAAAGTGTGTTCCTTTAGTGTTAAACAAAGTGAAACAATATGGCAATGTAAAAAGTATGTTTTTCCTCTTCATCTTCCAGAATGGGCATGTAATGAGGATGAGAAAAGAGAGGATGCCAAAGAAAATGTTGGAAATGAAGTATATAGGAAAAAGACCGCAGAGAGGCCAAGAAAGAGATGGGAGGAGCAGATAACAGAAAGTGTGCAAGTGAGAGGAGAAGAATGGAAGAAATTAAAGGAGGAAGAGTGATGGAAGGATAGAGGAAGATGGAGGTATTTTACTAAACTGACCCGGCCACAGGTTGGAAACAGTGAATGATGATAATGATAATCTTCCAGAATATTTTAAAGCTTTCCACACAAATACACATTATTGATAAAACACTTTATAGGGTAAAGCCCCACTATGCTTTATAACATGTATGTTAAAATATGTAAGATACTATTTATTATGTAAGATTATTTCAAATAAATGTATTCCTTGATTTTCCCGAGCTACCACAGACTGTCCTTTCAAACATATTTTCCTCCTTAACCAGTAAAAAAGCCACATCGCCCCACCTTCCCCTTGACAATCTCTTCCCTGCTGCCAAACTAGTACATAGGATCTGTTACCCAGCTTAAAACTGGTAAGTCATCTCTACTTGACCTCTTGCCTTCGTAGGTCCAACACATTTTGAAAGATGGCTAAAAATAATAAGGCTCAAAATGTGGATCATTGGCTTAACCGATTGTGCCACAATCGGCCAATGATCGCCAATCATCGGCTTAACGATTGTGCAGGTCAAATCAGGTTGGCAATCGGCATTGGCTCAGCCCAACTTAAAAGTATATTTATTTTTTGTCATACATTTTAGTGTCATCTTACAATAATTCTAACAGTCAGAAGAGCATAGATTTTAAATAACTAGCTCAGAATCTACCTAGAACAAAGATTAAACACCTCATTGTGAGAAATAAACCCCTCTAGTGTAGTCAGGATTAAACTTTTGTCACTCAAATCAGAGACAAATGCACAAACAATGCATCCAGTTGTCTTCCTAATTAAAGATTTTAAATTAAAAATAGCTGCTTCATTTGCCACATGGTGTAAGGCGCAACTCATGCAATAGACTAAGCTGCAGATGACAGGGAGATTGAGGTTCGAATCACAGCCAAGTGTATTGAGGTTGGTTTTTCCAAAATATTTTTCCACTCGCCACACAAATGCAGGTAATCTTTCTTTAAAATATAACATTCCTAATCCCTAAAATCATTAATGTAATTAGTACAAAAGCGTATAACCCAAACAAGTAGTAAGACGTGGTGCTTAAAAAAAAAGAGTTAAAACTGTAAATTTGAAATCCAATGTATTTTTCCATTAATGTTATCACGTGTAGCTTATTTGAATTGTATTGGCTGTAATATATTGAAACGCCTCTTTTATAAAGTTAATATAAACCTGAATAATATGGGAGACCAGGATATGTTGCAACACTTTTAACTTCTTTTTTTATGTTTCAATAAATCCTTTTTAATTTTTACAGGTATAAAATATATCATTTTCTGATCGTTAAAAAAGTTCATGTTTGATTATATATTTTTATAAATGTAGTTTAGCAAAACTATTTTGAATTAAAGACCGCATTATATTGCAAGCGGGCCCTTTGAAGGCCCATGTTGTAACACCAGTAGGGGTATGTTGCAACAATTGTTTTGGATCTTAAAATTCATCATTTTTATCAAATATACAGTTGATGTATGTGAAACTTTTTTTTCGTACCCAGCATAGATCGACATTTTGTAAGTTTTGCACTACACCCACTCTTTTAAGTTCCTCACCATATTCCTAAATGCATACGAAACAATATGTTTGACCCTTTCCTGTTAAGACATCTGCAAAGGCTATGTTTCTCTTCCTGGGTTTTATTTTATTATTTTTTTGCAAATTAATTGAATGCTTTTTAAAATTCTAGTTTTTATTCTTGTGAAACTATTTTTTTTCTTCTACTGCAGATTTTTCTGGGGTTTCAGATTAAAACAATTAAATTTGTTGTACCCCAACTAACCCAGTCATAGCCGGTCCTTGAATGGACCAGGATTATTTAGGAGTTAGTACGCTTTTGTACACGCCACCCCTACCCATCCAGCGCTGCATTAGAAGAAGGGATGCGTGCATCACGCCAATAACCCCTCCACCCCAGTCTGACGCAAGGCTGAGGGGGATAAAAGCAGCTGGCTCCCAGCTCAGATCACCAGTTTTGTAGTGGCCTCGACCACGAGTAGAAGTATCAGTAAAGATCAATAACTTATAACACCGGGTCATGATTCTACCGCTCCAAGGTACCCCACCCTCCTCTCTCTCCCTTCCCCACATCACCGCGCCATCTTGAGTGCCGAGGTTTCTCCCTTTCCCCACCTCACCGCGCCATCTTGAGTGCCGAGGTTTCTCCCTTTCCCCACCTCACCGCGCCATCTTGAGTGCCGAGGTTTCTTTCTTCCCTCTCCCTCACTCTTCCCCCTTCCTTCCCCACCCAGGAATTTCTCCTCCTCCGCCATACCACCCGTTCATGATTGTTTCCCCTTATCGCCTTAACTACCTTCCACTTGGGTCCAATGCCTCTTTCAGTCCTACGATAGCCGGCTCGAGAACGACATGGTTTTCACGAATTGGTCCGGAAAAGTCCAACAGATGAGACAGAAGAATGCGCAATACAAGTCCACCGGCACTAACGACTCTACCACGCGAGAGCCCAGCACTTCATGGACGGGGTACTCAACCCAAGGACCCACGCACTATCAGGATGGCACGCTAGCCACCACGGCTGCCAGACCTCTGGTATTAACCTCCCCCTACTCTCCGAACTACACCCTTCCTCGCTCACATCCCCACATTCCTCTGTACTTCTCTCAGCATTTATTCCCGTGGCTCACCCAACCCCAATCTCTCCCCTGAGTCCCGTCGGCTATCACCTGAGACCTCTCGCTACTCTCCCCCTCCCCCCTTATCACACTTCTCCCCTACGCTTCAATGAGATCCTTGAGTGGGCCAACTAGCACAAGCCCACATGGTGCCCCACACCAAGATCAACAAGGTCTTAAGGAATCTACAGACAACCTTCGACTCAACTTTGGTACAAAAATAAACTCCGCTATCTCCAGACCAGTGGATGGAGAGGTAACCCAACGACTCACCAAGAGATAACAAGAAAGCATAAAGTGGCGTTTGTCAAATTTTGTAGGCTAATTTTTAATCACAACACGTATTAATGCAATTTTGAACTATAAATGATGTAAGGCACCGGGAGAGAGTGGATTTTAATATAATATAGCCTACACTTTGTAATTATGTAAAACACAGAGCCCATTCTATTAAATGGCTTGAAAATATATTATGTTAAATGGTTTTGATAAAGAACAAAACAAAAAACCATTACTATAAATGACAAATGCTTGTTGCTTTATTTTATAAACTTGGCTCCTTTTTAGTAGTACTCATATGTGCTAGTAATCAGGCATTTCTAATTCTGTATTTAAGTAATTTGTCAGTATTCATATTCATATTTATTTTATTTAAGATCAATATATACAAATAATGTTCAACTATTCTCATGTCTGTGTGAAGTAAGTTGCAACACTCGTTGCAACTAGCCCCTCAACAATTTATTGCCATCTGAACTATAAAATGGCGTCATTATTTATGTTGTACAGATAAACTTCAGTGTTATACAAACGCCAAAAGAATGTGTTCCCAATCTCTCCCATGTTTAGTTTGCCTCTTATTATTTAGAGTATTTAAAGTGTGATTTATGAGCTGATTGATTATGTCACCACTTGATCCTAGTTTTGTATTTGCAATCATCTATAGATTTAGCTTTTTTTAAAAAGGACAAGTTTAATAAGGTGAATATGGACATTTAACTCTATACAATTAATCAATGGTGCTTTCTTCAAGTAAAAACCATACTCGGCTAGTTGCAATGATATGGCATAGATATCAAAATTATTTAAAGTTATTTCTTTAAGCCGTTTATTTAGATTTCATGTTATTATATTATACATTTTTAATTCATGATAAATAATAAAGTATTGCCTTTTATCAACTTTTTGTTTGTAATACCTGAAAAAGTATGTATATTAAAAATTATTATAATTTTTTTATGTACTAATTAATTTTTTCTTAGTTACCTGAAATTTAAGCTAATGTTTGTTGCAGCAAGACTATCGCAGTTCTCTCACTATGACACTGGCTGAGACAAACTATTGTGATAAAAATGGCTTTGACCCTGAAGATCCTCGCTGTGCTAAGGTCATCTTTACAGGAAAAATTAAGAGGGTAAGCAAAATATCTTGATTATCGGTATTGACAAAAAAAATACCGTATATTTGTATTTTCTGAATTGTTCTTTCTGACATATTCTTACTGTAGCTCCCACACACTGAAAAATTTATATTCACGAACTAGCAGCAGAAGTATAGTTATTGTGTTTGTGTGTTTCAGTTGAAGCCTGGAACTCCCAAGTGGTTCTTTGCTCAGGACGCCCTTTTTAGTCGTCATCCTGCCATGCAGACTTGGCCTGCAGGTAGGTATTTTACTCAGCATGCCCTCTTTAGTCATCACTCTCCCATCCATACTTGGCCTGCAGGTAGGTATTTTACTCAGGATGCCCTCTTTAGTCATCACTCTCCCATCCATACTTGACCTGCAGGTAGGTATTTTACTCAGAATGCCCTTTTTAGTCATCACTCTCCCATCTAACTTAGCCTGCAGGTAGGTAATTTGCTCATAACACCTTGTTTACTTGTGCTTTACCCCCTTATCAACTGGTATAAATTATTTTATTTATTTTGGAGTTAAAATATAGGAGTATAATATCCAAATTTATTTGATTTTGATTCAGTGGGGAATTGGGTGGGAGGAAGTCAGTATAGGTTGGGAGATTGCACGGACTTAATTTTAATATCTGGATTATGGCTTAGTATTTAAAACTTTATCCTTATACATGTTAAAATTTTCCTTAACAAATTTCTAATATAAAAAAAGTACAGAGATAATGCCTTCTTATATTACGGGCCCTCCTCTACCCAAAGTAAATTCCTGGGTGTGTCAATGTTTGGAATCCACTTTAGTCTGTAATCATGGCTGGTGTGAGGGTTCAAATCGATATTTATTTTAACTCTTAAGTGCCTTGATTCAAGACTACAATAAACTTCATTTCTAACGTGTGTCTAGTAAAATAAAAACAAACCTAAAATACTACAAAATTTATTATTATTAAATAAAATTAAAATATAGTGTTTTTACATTGAGATAAAAACATTCTCTGGTCTCGACAGTAAAAAAAAGTGTCATTGTTTTATTTTAGCTTAAGTTCTAAAGATTAGTTTTAAAACTTAAAAAAAAACCTTAAATTAAAGACTATTGATAAAGAATTTTTTTCTTCTACAAAATAGTCACTATGTGTTTTCTTTATTTTGAACTAATAAATAAGTTAAAATTTAAGTATTTGTACTAAATAACACAGCACAATGAGATATCTAGAGTTTATAGTAATTTTTGGTAATAATTATGGTGAGTAATATTTGTAAAAATAGCAGCATCCTGTTAATTCACCATTTTGAGTGGATGTTAGCTGAGTGGCTAGTTGAAATACTACAATGACACACAAAAATATATTTAAAATAGGATGTTTGAAATCAACTATTGATAACTCAATAATTTAGAGGATTGACACGATCATGCAGCCAAACTTGTTAGTTTTATATTAAAAAACTTTATAATAATCATGTCTTTTAAGGTCACAACTGGTACTTTGCAAAAATGAAGATTGAGCAGATTGCTTTGTTGGATTATTTTGGTGGCCCCAAGTTCATCAACGTCAAGGAGTATCTCGCTGCTCCACCTGAAGTCATTCAGCCAATCAAGGCCACACAAGTGTAACATTACAATGCTACCTAGAGGAAACATTGTGTCTTACTACCCATTTGTATTACACACCCTGTATGAACTGTTTGCTCAAATAACAATGTTTTACATGAAGAAATAGTTAAGTTAGGGCTGTGTGAATACAATTTTTACCAATTTAAAGTTACATAGAAGGTAAATAATTAAAATCCTCTATTTAATCAAAAAACTTTATTTCTTGATTAATCTCACAAAAAAATCAACAAATGGTTTTTAAGTAAAATCATATTAAATCATGATATTTAAAATTTAATTTTCAACTGTAGGAGCTTAAAACACAAACAAATTGCATTAATCATTCAATAAGTTACTTTTACTTATAATTAAGGAATATTTTTCAAATGAAAATTTAAATAATGCTATTTAAAAGTATTCCCATATATATATAGAGTAGGATATTGGTAGGAAGAAAGTTTTAAAAATTATAAGCTTTTAATTTTACATAATTACTATAATTTACTGTTTTAAATTTGAATATGAAGAGTTTGTTTTTAGATGAATAAGATACAATTTGTATTGATCTGTATATTGTTTAGTCATACTACTACCGGTACTACTTTCTGAGGAAGATGCTATAATAGCATCAAAATATTGAAGTGTGTGTAAATATGTGTTAGTGTTTTTACTTTTATTTGTGCTGTATAATTTTTCCTATTATTCAGTTCTAACATTTTATTTATTACAAATTGATCCATAAATTGAAAAGTCCTGATTTTAAATTGAATAATAACAACCAACGTATGTTTCTTGCAAACTTTGAATGTTGATGTTAATTCTACTCTAAATGCAAAATCAACTTTGCAGTGTGAATATGAATACTCATATAGCTCTAATTTAATTACACACATCCTAAAAGCTTTAATAGTTTGTAAAAGTTTAACCTGGAAAGAATCTGAAATAGTTTTTTCTACTAATTATGTGTTAAAAACTTAAAGTTTCACTTTACATATTTTGCTGTTCATTTAGTTAAACTGAACCCCTAAACCCAACCATTATTTCATATAGATATGCATATGCATGTAAAATAATGCTAGTTTTACTATTATCTAGAGGTGTTCCGATTCAGTAAACCGATTACCGATTGTTAAAATAATTCTTCCTGCTAGGATTAATTACAACACTTAGTCCTGATCAATTACTTATTAATAACTATTGGGAAATATGCTTAAGAGAATAATAACAGTTAATGTAATTAATACAAAAAGATTTTATTTAAAAATTAACAGTTAAAGCTTTGATAATCTTAATCTTTGCGGTGAAAGTTTGAACTAGATTATTGGTTTTATCATCGGTATGAACTTATATTTCTTTATCTGGTAATGTAATCTTTGCACAGACCACAACCCAGATGCAGTGTTTATATATAATTGTTTATTTTTTCTTCAATTTTTATCACTAAACTCCTACCTAGAAAATTTTGCTTTAAATTTTACTTGAAACTGACAATTAATCGGCATAGTAATCTCCGATTACTATTTATTGCCGATACACTAATAATCACCCAATAACGATTCATATCCACATCGGTACACCCTACTATTATCCTATATATTATTTCTGCTGTCAACATCCCTTTTTCTCAACTAATACAAAGCCTACAGCGATGAATAAGGTATCAGTTATCGGTACATCCTACTATTATCCTATATATTATTTCTGCTGTCAACATCCCTTTTTCTCAACTAATACAAAGCCTACAACGATTAATAAGGTATCAGTGTACAGGATTTTTTTTACCGACTTCTGACATAGTATACTCAGTTTACGTTAACACATTGTTTTTTTAAAATTCAAGCTAAAAGAAAAATCTAACATTATTCTTTGTATCAATTACCGAAAATACACTTCGCTGATTATTTAATTTCATCAACCCAACAAAGGACTAAATCATTTTGGAGGGGAGGAATGGGGGGAAGGGGAAGGTTTAAAGCGCAAAAGTTTCGCATGGGCTTACTGATGGAGTTATAATTTATTAAAATGTATATTTTTATTTAATAAACTGTTGATCATTGACAACTAAATGATGGATTAAATTAATTTAAAATTACATGTTCCCTATTTTTTCATATGTATTATATAATTTCTTGACAATTTACTATGGCATTAGAAATTCAAATGTTGATTGCTGCATTTACAAAAGTATGCCGCCTATCTTGAACTAGTTCTATCCAGTCCACCTCATTACACCCTATCCCTCTCTTGAGCTAGTTCTAGCCAGGCCACCTCATTACACCCTATCCCTATCTTAAGCTAGTTCTATCCATTCCACCTCATTACACCCTATCTCTTTCAGGTCCAATGTTATTCTCTCATCTGCGTCTAGGTCTTCCCACTGGTCTTTCTTTTGCCATTATCTTAGCCAGTCAATACTCTGAACACAGCTCTAATTTTTCCATTCATTCTAAATGTGCTGCCTACCATAACATGTGATATTTTATTACTCTAGTAATGTCTAGTGATGAGAACAGGGTATATAACTCATCATTATGTAACCTCTTCTACTCTCCGATATCTTTGCCTCTTTTTGAACAATTTTTCTTTTTTGAGTTCTTTGCTTTAAAAAACCTTAAGATTAATTCTCGCCGTGTAAGGTAAGAGACCATTCCACCACCATAAAGTAAAACCGGTAAAACTTGTTTTATATATTCTGAGTTTTACATTTCTCAACACCAGGAGAGCTGTTAACAACAGGGTAGTAACATGCGTTTCCCCAAATGTATTCTTTTACTAATTTTTATTCTAATATCGGTAATTGCTGGTTAAAATTGTTTCTAAATATTGAAACCCATTAATTCCACCAAATAATGTTTGCAGCAATCTCTCTCAAAAGTGTCGTCCCCGACCTGTGTGATCGTGTACTTAGGCTTAGAAGTGAATGCTGAGAAGACTATTTCCCTGCTAATCTCTAATAAAATGTCTAAATTTCTCGCAACAACTAAATTATCTCAGTATCCTAAGAGATGCATTGTACAATTTAATGTCGAGCCTTTCTTACTCTCTTGCATTACCCTAATAGCACATACTCTGAGGCTAGATTAAAAATTAACAGGGAAAGTGTGTTTCACCATTATGTATTTCAAAATCACCAGATGACATCCATTACGTACCCTATCATGCATATCTTTCAAACATACCTCAATAATTTGACATAATTCTAATCTTTCATGAACACATTCAAAAGGAGTGAAGCAGTCATTCCATCAACTCAAAACAATCGATCATTAAACAGCCATGTTAGCTAAATAATTGTTTTGGTGAAACTGATAGCAAAAATTAAAAATTACCCACTAAGCTTTTTTTCAAAAGGTTAACTTAATTTTCACATTTTATTTGATTAAAAACACCCTTGAATTGATCTCATAGTAAACTGAAATAATACAAAAGATTAGCCTATATTTTCAATACAAACAATTATTCATCCCTATCCATCTCAACTGGTCTTTAGATTAATCTCAGTTTCAATGAAAATGATACTATCACTAAGAGCTAATGGGAATAAGTGTGAAAATTCATGACATCTTGGGTAAATGAGCTTTCCTCTTAACATTAGAAGGTAACTGATTTGGTCGACGTTTTTTAAAACCTAATAAATTTTTTACGTGAAGGACTATAAAATGTGGCTTTTTCATTAATTCTACATTAATTTTGTTTAATCGGACTTTCTTACTACCGTTTCATGTTATACACCTCTTGGGTAGGATGAGTAAGGAAGCATTTTAGAAATAATCTGCTCACATTTGCATTGAAGAAGAGTAGGAAACCACCCTCGTATGTCCGACCAAGATTCGAACCTTAATCTCTCAGTCTTAGCAGGCCAGTCTAATAAAAGAGTGACACCTAGCCCATTCGGCCACTAAAGCTGGCTCTCTATGTTAATTCTTAGCAATTATATATTTAGCACCACGTCTTACTACCAGTTCGGGTTATACGCTTAAGTAATAATTACACTAATGGATTAGGAATTGGGAGGGTTGAATTTAGAGGTAGTGAACCCGCATTTGCGTGGAGGGAGAGTGGAAAACCATTTAGGAAAAACCACCCCCCAGTTCACCCGACCGAGATTAGAACCTCGATCTCCCCGTCCTCGGCGGTCGAGCTCAACACGACAAGCGCGTTAGCCAACTACGCCACCGAGGCGGGTTCTTGGCAATTAATCTTGGCCTAACCATTTTAATTTGTCACTAAAATCATTTATAGAAAGTATACCCAGCAGACTGAGAATATAGGCAACAGATTTTTAAAAATGGCGCAGTTGAAGTATTTGCTAATACTCTACGATACTTATGCTTGTTTACATAAACAACCTCAGTAGATATATGTTTATTTTGGTGAGTTTTTATTAGCTAAATAACATTTTTAGAATTCAGAAACAAAATTTACAATGTGGATTTAGAGAAAAGTCTGATAAACTTACTGCTATGGTTTAATTAGTTGACAAAATACATGAGATGGCAATAATAAGCTTTCGCCCTTCTGGAGCTCTATTTATAAGTGGGAGTGTTGCTTGAATGGCTTAAAAGCTATTATACTGACAGAAAACAATAAATAATATTATAAAATTACAAAAGTACTTAGGCCTACTATACAAACTGTCACTTGTGGGGTTGGAGCAATTACTAGGTAGTCTCTTAGCTCCCTGACGTGTGTGTCCAGCACACACAGGAGGAGGAGCCAGCTCTTCCAGATGATGGAAGTCCGGCTAAGGCGGGGAGATTTTCCTTGCTGTCTGATGATGACGGATAAACAGATGGTACGGGGACATCGGTTCCTAAATAGTCCGCTACACTCAGAGGACACAGCCATGATGGACTAGAGAAGCCTGAGAAAGATATCTTTTCCCCAGAAATTGGCTACCAGACCAAATTTGGCAGAGCGGTTTCCCGCTTTGAAAAGTCGCTGACTTATATAAGGTGTTCACCTGATGATGTAGCAGTGTTCTTAATGTCAGTTGTAGAGTTCCACAAGGTTTATACTTTTTCTTATAGATGTTAACGTTTTTCAGCTAAATTTTCAAGGTAATTTGAAACTTTATGCAAATGACACAAGCTTATTTTACATTGGGAAAAACTTAAAAATATAAAATAGACAATATTAAAAGTGTCCTAAAATTGCTACAGATTTGGTTAAGAGTCAAATATTCAAAAGAGTTAAATATTTAAAAGTAAAGCTATATTATTTTTACAAGACCAGATAACAAAGAATGACACATGGTAATCTAAATAATGTGAAGATAAGCTTCAGAGATCAAGTACTGACACTAGTAAAGGAAGCCAATTTCATTAGTCTGGCGACTACATATAGAATATATTACTAAGAAAATAAGGGCCGCAGTTGGTTTACCTAATAAACTCTTGTACAAATTCACTTCCAATGTATTAATTAAGCCTATTTATTTTATTCTGATTAACTCACCCTTGTTACGCTTAAATGTTATAGGGGGACATATTTCAAGTCATTTATAACTCTTAAAAAGCTGCAAAACACAGCATTAAGAAATATATCCTGACTAACCTTTATAAAGGACAGTGACAATATGGAATTGCACAAGAACCGCCATAATAAAGATATTTAGTAATAAATAAAATGATAGAATATTAGGAAAATGGTAGAGCACAAATAAAAGTAAAAACACTGACATATATTTACACACACTTCAATATTTCGATTACTACTACTTCCTGAGGAAGATGCTATAATAGCATCGAAATATTGAAGTGTATGTAAATATGTGTTCTCTACCATTTTCCTAATATTCTATCATTTTATTTATTACTAAATGTTTTTGCTCAATGCACTTTTTTCATACATATTTTTTCAAAATAAAGATTTTGTAGTGTCTAGGTGGGTCGAGTAAGGAATTACTAAAATGTGTGGAAACATAACAGATTTTGTATTCATATGGCGTTGTGAAAGACTAGTTCTTCCGAAACCATTATGATGTGATTTCACTCTCAACTAACACACCGGACCCCCAACTCAATCGGAATCAAGCCCTCCTAGTCATGGATAACCCATTGCACTCTCCCTTGAAGCCACAATTGCTGCTAAGCAACACAAATTCAAAACAGCCATTGCTTTCAAATAAATTACGCGATACTAAGTAAGGGCGGAAATTATGCCGCACATAGTTATGTTACGTGTGTTTAACATCGGTCCTGTGCCTATGCACTAGTAATAACTGAGTAACAAGTTATCACGGTATTTCTCTTTACCCCCTCGGTGGTGGAATTCTCATTAATAGTTTGCCAGACACTCTATCTAAACATACAAAACAATTAAGTGACACCAGATGGGCAGCAAGAGCCGACTTTGATGTCAAATTACAAGAACATTAAGGAAGCATTAATTCAAATTAGTACAAAGACCAATGAAAAACCAATGAGGCAGAGGAATTAAAATACTATTTAGATTAATATAAAATAGCTTTATTTACAGTTTTAAGAGACAAACTGTTTCAACGAATCAATATTACAAAAAAAAATCATTACAAGTGCAATCCAATTTACTATAAAAAAACAAATCTTGTCTCTTTTATTCACTATGAACATAAAAATAAATTCGAAGATATTGAGAATGGTGAAAATTTACTCACAAAGTGAGTAAAATAAATAGAACAAAACTGTAATTTGTATAAATACTAAACACACTTTTTATTGGGAAAAAAGAAAAATATGGTGTATGAATCAATGGTTTTGTGGAGATTATTGTAAACATACTATAGGATATAGTACAGTATTTATATAATTATATATTTTGAAATATATTTTCAAAATATATCTGCACATATACACAACATTACTAATGTAAAACAAACAAAATTGTAAGCTCCAGGTAGTGTGCTTTTATATCCATTAGCAAAATAAAACCTAA
>CABFWB010002245.1:32000-63335 GCA_902151455.1 Timema bartmani | reverse complement strand
ACTAGAAATCTTTCTTGTATTTTTTTTTCACAATCATGTCTCTCGAAATTTGAGGGCGTATAAACGTTGACACGTCAGTTTTAAAATAATCTGGAAATTTACATTTATTTTTATTGTTGACATATGAAGCCATTGTGCAGAAATAAAATCTTATAAATCTAATCATCTGTTGTTATAAAACGTCAAAACTATCCGCAACGATCACAACACTTTTCATATAGTGGCAAATCGTGCAACTAAAGCTTCAAAGTCTGATCAACTTTTACGATGGGTTTTAAGTAGAGTGGTATAGGGGTGGTCTAAGCTAAAATATGATCTCAACCCTGGTAATAGAATTGTGTTCTACTCTAAAATTAATACTGGTTGAAAGTCGTGTTAGGACATTACATCTACTGTGCAAGCGGGACAACGCAAAATAGTAAAGATGGGCAAAAAATTCACCAACAGTGACAGACTTGATATATTTTGAAATTTATTTTCAAAACAATACTTCTATACACATACAATCACACTTTGTAAATATTTCTGTTGATAAATTGTATCTAAAGAGATAGTCATATTTGTTTACCCATCAATAATTACTTATATTTACAATTTAATTATTTTGTATGACTAAAATTAAACCGATTTTAGTCAAGGCAACTAAATTAGGGTTTTTAGGCTACAATTTTATTTTCAATGTTTTATTAACACATTTACTTAGATAGGTAAAAGTTGTGATCACAACCGTGAAGAATCAAAAAATAGTTAAATCAATGGTNTATCTGTTGTTATAAAACGTCAAAACTATCCGCAACGATCACAACACTTTTCATATAGTGGCAAATCGTGCAACTAAAGCTTCAAAGTCTGATCAACTTTTACGATGGGTTTTAAGTAGAGTGGTATAGGGGTGGTCTAAGCTAAAATATGATCTCAACCCTGGTAATAGAATTGTGTTCTACTCTAAAATTAATACTGGTTGAAAGTCGTGTTAGGACATTACATCTACTGTGCAAGCGGGACAACGCAAAATAGTAAAGATGGGCAAAAAATTCACCAACAGTGACAGACTTGATATATTTTGAAATTTATTTTCAAAACAATACTTCTATACACATACAATCACACTTTGTAAATATTTCTGTTGATAAATTGTATCTAAAGAGATAGTCATATTTGTTTACCCATCAATAATTACTTATATTTACAATTTAATTATTTTGTATGACTAAAATTAAACCGATTTTAGTCAAGGCAACTAAATTAGGGTTTTTAGGCTACAATTTTATTTTCAATGTTTTATTAACACATTTACTTAGATAGGTAAAAGTTGTGATCACAACCGTGAAGAATCAAAAAATAGTTAAATCAATGGTAGTGACTGTGGTGAACTTAAACATATTATATTAAGATTAAGGTTGGAAAAAAATACAAACAAGAAGAATTTTCAGTCATCACTCAGTGTTTGTCTCAGGTGTCTCGTAATTTTCATTTTGATTAAAAAAAAAAGTAGTAACACTGTTAACTAAACTAACATTTTGGCTTTCAACCTCTCCTTTCTCTGACTCAGGACAAACCCAATCTAAGCTTGTTTTTTTACTAATGGATTTTTGTTCAAGTATTTTAACAAGAATGTTACCTTACTTGTCTTTACATTTCCCAACAAAATCTCTTAATTTTTATTGGACTAGGCCAAAACTCGAAAAAATGCTTTCAAGGCTAGCTGTTATTGCAACAGCTTGAACTCGACTTCATACCCGACGCCTCCAAGCTGTTTTATTATTAATACGACTTTTCAAAGTCGTATGTTAATATAAAATATTTTAATAGAGTCTTACTTCTCTTATTACCAATATTATCACTATAATATACAATACAATAGTAGGATGTATTAGTAGTATTGCGTTAAAAATAATATGAGCTATAATGACAATATAATGGGTGACAACTGTTAGATAAAAGGGGTTTTCGTTACGTAGAACTGATTACTGAATACTCATTAGCGTGGAGAGAGATTTTGAAAATTATCTATAATTCGCTCAGCGTGTATTTGAATTACCAACTTTCCAACTTCACTATTCAAATAAGTAATACAATACATTTTTATTCTATGTCAGGAATCAACGTTGGGTATTTCTAATAAAACCCTAGGTACCCAGGTACCTTGAAAGGTAATAAGCTTACCTTTTTGTTTCAGTTTAAAAGATAGGATCTGTGTAGTAGGTTATGTACGATAACTTACTTTCAGAATAAACGGAGTGTACAATTGATTGAGAAAGTTTATCGAAAAATATATCCATGAAATTTAGATCCTTTTGTCAATAATTAATGAAACAATTCTTTTTATTTAATATAAAATAAGTGAGGAGTTATTATTTGCTCTACATAGTCAAAAGTTTTAAATTTATTTAGGCAAATTACATGTACTAGCTCATAATGTCTTATTACAACGTTGCCTTCTAGTGTGGCGTGAAAAGCCAAAGATCCCATGTCCAGTTTCCATATCGAAGCTGTCAATATTCACTTAATTAAATTTGATTCCGTTATCGGGAATGATCCTGTGAGGAACCATCTCGTATCAGTTGTGATACATGTAGTAAATGTTTACCATTGGTCAGCAGTATTAAACAAGATAAGAATTACTGTGATTTTGGATATCTGTGAGGACGACAAATTCACCAGTTTTAACAGTTAAACTCAATACACCAACTATTGGAAAATGCCCTTGGATACGAGAAAAATCAAGATGGCTCAGTGATACGGCATTGCCACAGAATTAAAGGTCCCAGGGGCGATTGCTATTTCAGGATTTACATTTTTACTTGATATAATATGATAATTCAACTATATGAATTGATACTGTGAACAACCATAATGTATAAACTGTCAAATAAATAGTTAATTATATATTAATAATTTATATTTATAAGGAAAAGGCTCTTTTAAATAATGTATAAAATTTATATTTCATAACTTCTATTTCTTTTGTTACTTATTTACTATATGGTATTAGGAACTCAAACGTTTATTGCCGCATTTACAAAAGTATACTACCTATCCCTATTTGATTGCATCCTATCTCTTTCAAATCCATTATAATGTTATCCTCCCTATGCGTCCACTGGTCTCGTTCTATTTAGCAGTCAATACACTGAACATGTTTCTAGATTCTCCCATTCACACCACATGTCCTGCCTACCGTAATCTACGAGACTTTATTATCCTAACTTATGATGAGTATATGCCATGCAACTCATCATTATGTAACTTCCTACACTCCACAGTAGCCTCATCCATTTTCTGACCAAATATCTTCGTAAGAAGCTTGTTTTCAAACACCTTAATTTTTTTCCACCAAGTAGGGTAAGAGACCACGTTTCACACCCTTAATGAAATTTTTAATATTTTGTAAATATATCGTTTAATAAATATTCTTTTCTTGTGTGTGTTTGTCAATAATTGGCTTATTCTATTTTTGAGATTTAAAATTTTAATTTGATCATGCTATCTATAAAAAACTTTAATCACACTACGACTTTATTTGGGTTTAAGAAATTTGTTGGCAGCTATTAGCGCTATTTTCAAATATTTTATTGTTTTTTAAATGCCATATTATTATTTGTTTTCCATGTATTTACAGTGTATTTGAAGAAAATAAAGTTTATAATTTTCATTTTATTAGATTTTTTTGAGTATAATCTCTCGCATAAATTTAAAAGGGGAGCTGAACGATCCTATTATCAATGTTGTCAATGTATTATTTATTGTATGTGGCGGTATCTTGTGACCAATAATTCAAATTTCTGAATGTCAATTGTTTTCATCGTGGTGCAGAAATGTAATGGCTACTTTAAAAGTAATTAATCTTTCATATTAACAACATATATTAATTGCAGTTTTGAGTTTAATATCTTACGAGTTTTATATTAAATGTTACATCCGTTTCTTAGCAACCATTTTTAAAAGTTGAGCTGTCCTTAGAAGCGTAAGTATTTTAATTATTAGGTTAAATTTCGATATAGTAATTATATTAAGCACCTTTTGTCAAAATATTTAAAGTGACTTTAATTATTATTTAGAAGTATAATGTAAATGAGCTTTGCTGTCTTAAAAGTATAGCGAATCAACTATAAGCAATTGTTTACATATTACAGAAGTTTAATTTCAACATTGAAGGCCTACAGTAATTTATTTGCTCTACTGTAACAGTGAACGCGAATACTCTAGGGCTCCACCCAGAACCAACCAAGAAAATACTTTATATTTGGTGATAAACATTGAACTTGATATTTTTTAAATACGACAAAATAAACATTGCTATGTTAAAAGGAAGCAAAACCGGAAGTAAAGTAAAATATTAAAATCAAAACTTAGTCCTAGTCCAACTGTAATATAAACATAACCCTATTCTTCCTAGAGGCAGCACCCATTAACTTCGACATTTGACTGTTATGGACGATGTATATTGTAAATGTACATGCAGCAAACTCTCTTGGGCACAGTAGCTACATTTAACCTCTCATACAGTAGGCTTGTATAATACTTCTCATTTGCCCTAGTGTCCGACAGGGTGTTGATGCTTCAAAATTACAAAACCCACCTAAACAATCTAGATATTTAATGTAAGAAACAACAAACTTTAAATAGGCTTATTAAATTAATTGTTAAATTCATGATTAAACGTCCGGTTTAGGGACAAAAGGCTGCTTGTTTTAACACAGATGTATAAATGCCATTCAAACTATATTTAACTTAATAAAAAGTATATTTATAAAACACTGTACATGAATGATCATAAAATAAGCTTTGTTATATTAAAGTCGATCTTTAATTCACATGTTATCAGTCTTCTCAAATGTTCACTTTCTGTGATAATCTATTTTATAAAAGCTCTATTCAGTTTTTTACTACATAGGGCTACTGTAGATAATTAATTTGAGCTCATATATGTTTGCATTGGCTTACTGGTTTGTCATCACCTATGAAGTAGGGGTGATGTTCAAGAAGATGTGTTAACAGTTTGTCTACCGTATTATAAATATATTCACTTGTATAGTCAAAATTAAATATTTTTACCATAGGCTAGCCCCGCATTAGCGGTTGCATGGTCTAAGGCGGCGGTTCCCAACCTTTTTTTTGCTTGCGTACCCCTTGGCAGCCCATTTCCATAAATTGTGCCCTTAATTTTTGGCAAAATGTTTTCATTACTACAGTAGTATTCATTTCTGATGTAGGCCTATTTATGCAAATGAAACTAAATGGGATAGTAATGGGATTAAAACATTGTGATAATAAGCTGAATAAAGAGTGCAGATATTTTCACATATTCAAAAAGCAAAAGTTACAGTAAAACATACATTTAATTAATTCATTTATTTATTAATAATTATAAACCCCCATTTTATATTTGAAATTGAAATCAGTTTCTCAAGGTCAAATATTGAAGAAAACCCTCACCACCCCTTACCATATCGTTGAGTTAATTTCATAACTTTTGACTGATCTTTTGTTTTACAGTACTGTCATATGTAGTTCTTTCTGCCATTAATAAAATATTTTAACAAACCCCCAAACGTACTGGCACGTAACCCACGTTGGGAACCACTTGTCTAAGGCATCACTTTCACAATAGGACTGAATTTCTGACCGTACAAAGTTCTGGGATCGAAACCTGGCTGGTGTACCGAGGGCCTAAATAGGCTAGATGTAATAAATAGCCCATTTAGGTAGTAACACACTTTTGTAATGCAATAAAAAGGGGTTTAGTTAAAGTTTCAAACAAGGATTAATAAGTTTCAAAACTAGGCCTATATTCATATCTATTGTAATGCCGATTCACTAACTCTCTTTTTCAATTTGAATGCCCACTTAATCACATGAGAGTGATAAGACCCCGCTCAAACATTTACAAGTGACAGATATATTATTTTAGCAAATTCATTATCCGGCTGGCCAGCATAAATCAGGCCCGCCAGGTACTCAAACTGGGCTTGGTAGCAGGGGCAAAGCACGGCCCATTCTCTATTTGTAATACATTCGACTTTAATGGTAGCGAAAACTTATTGGTCTAGGAGCAGTTAGCAAAACAAAGGAAGGGTTTTTAAGGGATTTAGAGACCATTCTCCATCAACTGTCTAGAAAATATTTACAGTGGCTTTTGTCTGAACATTTTTATGAAAATTAGACTCTTCTATTATATATTTGAAGTACGGTCATTCCATATAAACATTTTGAAATTTGAATGCCCCTAGGAATGACCCTAGGAGTTATTTGGAGTCTTTACCTGGAAAATCTTTTAAGTTATTTAGAGTGGGTTTCTTCCATAAAATTTTTAAAAATTGGATGCTCTCAGAAGCTATTTTGAATAATTTTCCTCTGGCAATTTTGATGATTGGGTGCCTCTATAGTCTATATAAAGTGGTTCTTCTCCTGACACATTTAAAAAAATAGGATGTATCTATTAGTTATTAATAGTTTGATATAAATCCATCTTTCAGATTTATATTCAAGAATATAAGAAGGGAGTGAGATTAATCTAAAAGAGAGCAAGTTTATTCCAGGGGAGGGAGGAGTTTGCTCCAGACAGGGGGAGACAAGTTCTTTCCAGAGGGGGAATGCCCCCTCCTCCCCCTCTGTTACTCCACCAATTCTTGACAGTGGTTTGTACGTTTTTTTAAACTTTGCTGTCACTTTTACAAAAAAAAAAAGTACAAAAATTAATATGTATCTTAACTGAGCACTGAAATGTTATGCTATGTACAAAAATTAATATGTATCTTAACTGAACACTGAAATGTTATGCGCTTAATGAAGTATTTAAATTGAACTTGATTTATTGCCCGGGTCACTTTGCAAGCCAAATTTAGTTTCAGTACAAAAATAATAGACCCAGTGAAATTTTCAGGGACTTTGAAAAGAAGGACATTACTAGACCAAACTAAATGCCAGCAAGCTCCTTTATAAGTAGCCAACCCCATCTGTTGGCATGCATATTTTATTTTGTATTTTTTTATTGACTGCCTTTGTGATCTAGTAATTAGAATTCCTGACTTCAGATTCAAAGGTCCTTGTTTCAATTCCCATTGCTTCCAGAATTCCAAATTTTTTTTCTGTGAATAAGTGGCTCTAGAACAGGGTCAAACTCTGCTTTTCGATAGACAAATAAGGATCTACTTGTATGAATAGGTAGTGAATGACTCCTGTCTAGAAAATTGATATTAACGGCTGGAGGGTTCTTTGTAGAGACCACATTACACCCTCAATGTGCAAATATTAGCACTATTATCGCTAACTGCGGCGACTGCTCGATCGCTTGCTCAACCCGTGAAGTTTTTTTGTCTTCTACATTTTTTTTTTCAAACTTGTGAATCTGGCTCTTGGACCCAGGACCCAAGAAATCTCGGGCACGGTACCATATTACCAATAGTCCTCCCCTTGTGATGGACCTGAGCAGACATAGGCTATAAAAAATAAATAAAGGAGCAGGACATTTTATTGGTAGGCTTAAAGTTTGAAACATTTTTTATGTTAAAACTCAATAAATGCCAAGAAAATATTGTTCTGGCCGCACACTTGCACATAGGCCTACTATGTTTATTGTTAAAATGCTAATTGAAAACTAAATTGTCTCAAAACCTATATTTTTGTGGGATTCTAAAGCTTACACACACATGCATGTTCACACACATAAACAAACTCAAAATTGTGTTTATGCATTAATTCTTGTGTTTCAAATAGTGATGGATCAGTTTTAATATTTTAAATTTTTTTAAAATTGGTTTTCTATTGTTTGGTTCTCTTAATTAAATTCCACTCCTTAGAGTACCGATCATCATGGCATCCTTATTATCTGATGTGATAACACAATTTGTTTCGTGAACATTAAACTGGTTCACTCGTCTAGTGGAGTTAATCATTGGGTGATGTACTGTGGCGCAATAAATATTATTTTGCTCTGCTTGACTTAGTCAACTCAATCACCTGCCAAAGAGCGTTACAGCTCTAGCTTATTGAGTTGTTGTGATTTGCATAGTGTTTTATATTGTGTTCCGTATTGTTTGAGTCTTTGGCTAGCTGAGGCCTCCTCTCTATAGAGATAAACTTGAAATAAACTAATCCAAGCCTACATGTAAAAAAATATATTTCAAATTTTAAATCTAAGATAAGTTGATAGAATGATAAAACTCTCTATTTGGTGGATAAACAAGATGACAATAAGTAGGTGTTCAAGTATTATGTAAGCACCTTAAGTGGGAGGGGGTTTCAAAGCTTTGCTTATATTTGCTGACAGGGTGAAAGGCGGGTCAGAACAATGCTTACTTAAGACAGAGGGAGCCGGGCAAGAATGGCGCAGTGACCCAGCCACCCCAAATGGACACATAATAATTATTAAAAGTGTCGAGTTGTGGATTCAAGGACCTTGGTCATCAGATTAAATGTACCCAGCTTAAAGTTTTTTTATAACCTTATTAAGTCATTTATTCACTAATAATACTATTTTTATAATATAAATTAAATGTAAATTAAAATAATTTTCATAACTTTTTTTAAATTTTATCTGTTCACTACAATAAATTTAAATTCATTTACAACAGTGTTTATTGTGAATATTTCACAATAATAAATAACAGAAATTTATAAATCTAATTAAAAAGTTATGGTTATTTATGTGAAAAAATTACAAAAAAGTCGATACATATATTGTATGGAAGACTGAGGAGGGGGGCGGGGGATTGGCACTTGCTTATTTTTGCTTACAAAATGAGCAAAAAGGTGCTTAAGTAATACTTGAACACCTGATTTTTAAGAATTTTGTGTTTATAAAGGTACTTATTTACTACCGTATCCTATTTGTGTAATATGTATAGGTATTTTAATATCATCTAGGCATCTATACTATAGGCCTATATATATTATTTGAGATATTTAACATGGACTTTTTAAACCCACTGATTATATCATCACACAGCTAACTAAAATCTAGAACATACACAACATCCAGCCCCCGGCCGTTGATTTATTACTGAGAAAGAGGAAACCCAAATTTCACCAATGATACATTTTTCGGCCCATACCAGGAATCAAACACGAGACCCTTAGGTTAATAGGCTGACTATGCTACTGACTTAGCTAAAGTGTCAAACCTCAACTATAATAATTTTATTCTACTTATAAGGTTTAAAAAAAAGTATATTGACTAATTAAGAACTGAAAAATCAAAAATCGACCTTGAAAGAATTGAAACTAATTCTTAAGTGAGAACAGGTGACCTTGAAATAGGGAAAAACGGACCCACGCCTATCCTAGTTATAAGCTAAAATTAAAATATACTTGATTAAATATAGTTTGGCACATTCAATTCAAATAGGTATAAGCCTACAGATAAAATAAATAATACACAAATAACGCAATGAAACCTCAGTATGGTGGTGACATATTAAAAAATAAAATTATAAAATAATGCAAGAGAATAATGTTTACAAACCTTAACATCATGAAGTGAGAGGTTTCCCTCTTGATAATATATTTGAGTATTAAGTTTTAGACTCAAACAATTTTGTAACATTTTTAAATGTTTTAAAAACTTTCTCAGGTGAAGGTATAGCCTGGATCTGCCCCTGGCAGTGCAAGAACCACAAGTTAAAATTAAGATTAAGAAAAGTAATATTCAGATCTTGAATACAAATGTTATATGTAATAACTTATAGTTACAAAATAAAATTTAAGTAGGCTCTCATTGAAAATAAAAATATAGGCCTAATGATTTGTGAATATCATGTTTAGGTTTTCACTTCAATGACACGAGTGTTGATTATTCCTATAATTATATAATAAATTAATCCTGAGGCCATGCATTTTTAGAATACCTGCCCACTAACCTTATTGCAGGCAAGTATCTTCACTTTCTTGCCGAGCTTTAATATGGGAAACCATCTCTATTGTGCTTAGTATTTATCAGTGATTTGCCCTTTTATATACAATTTTATAAAATCTAAAATTATAGAAATAAAGGTATGTCACAGATGGCCTGGACAATCTCGCGGAACCCCTTAACGAACCTCGCGAAGCCCACTTTGAGATTTTCTGTGCTAGAAGATTCTGTTGATTAAATTAATATATAATATATAAATTATAAATATATAAAATAAATTAAAGGCATAAAGTGAGAACAAGATCTTTATCTACAGAAGTTTTAAAATTTTACAGTAGTTGCTCAAAGGATCGACCACCAACATTAAATCATGCTTGACACTGTCGATGTATTGATTGCCAAACATTTTCAAAACTATCCCTCAGCCCCATATGCTAAATTCATGTCACCCATCTCAGAATCCATGAAATGCTCCATGTTACACATACGAAGTCCACATTATGAATAACTATGGCAAAAAATATTTATTTGATGCACTACCCAACAGTGCCCTGGCTCTAGCACCTAAGGGTGATGTCTGAGGACTTGTTCCTTCATTAACAAAAAAGGATTATTTTAGTGTTCCCTAGCTCCCATTTAAGTCTGTACAGAAAGTTTTGAATCATCCTCAATAGGCCCCAATTGTATCACTTTTAATTATCAGATTACATTGCATAACAACAGAATCTTACGAGATTAGACATAGACTGACAATACATTTGAACCGATGTGTCCTACATCTTAAAATGGCGTGGCTGTTTGATCCGGTACAGTTCCTTTACAATACAGGGTCCTAACGTCTCTTGCTGACCTGACGTTCATACTCTTGCTGGAACTGTAGCCAATGGGAGACAGGTCATTCAAATAGGGACAAATGTTCCAAGAGTTTTTTTCTCTCTCGGTGACGTCTAAGACAGCAGCCACACTGTCGCAAGCATTAGAAGTGAAGTATGTAGGAACAAGACTGCAAGGGAGGCCAAGAAAGAAATGGGAGGAGCAGATAACAAACGTTAGCAATTGAGAGGAGAAGAATGAACACACTTAAAGGGGGACGAATGGTGGAATGATAAAGTAAAATGTAGGCATTTTAATAAACTGACCTGGCCACAGGCTGGAAACTGATGATGGTTCTATTTAATTCTGCACAGAAGGAATAAAAATGTACCATGTTTTCCTTTACTTCTTAAGGGTCGTTTAAAAATATATGTAGATATTGACAAAAGAAGAATATTTTCTATAAAATGATCTACATTCTCTGTGTTCCCTTTTGTAAAAGGAATTAAATGTGAATTTAAAGCTTTTTTTTTTTACAAGTGATAACTTAGGGATGCTAGAAAAATGGGAAAGACCAATTCCTAAATAAAATTTAGTCATCACACGTTATTAAAAAGTACAAACTATATGTACTTATAAAATTTTATACTATAGCATAATATAGTCAAATGGTTCAAAACCATAATTTTCTTGCAATGATATTTGTTTTAGGCTATATTAGTTTATATGCCGTAATTTGTGTAATTTAATTACAATGTATTGAGTTTTTCTGGATGATACAAAGCTAAATTTTCCATTCAAAACTTTGTAGATTACTCATCTAAAGCTAATACATAAATTTTGTGATTTCAATTGTCTTAATTTACAATTACTTTAAGGCATGATGATTTAAAAATATATTAAATTTACTTAACATCTAAAATGGAATAACCTATTTGATGATTTCAAGATGTTCTGTGTCTCATTACTAATTGGGAATAGAAATTTAGATTTAAATTAAAAACTGGTCACAGGTATTACTGCACTTCGAAACTAATGCCTCCTAATTTATTAAGTCGGCTCACGACATCCGAGGCTGATGTAGGTAATATGGCAGTAGAGGTTGAACCTTCCCACCAATATCCTGTTAATTTTGTTGCCATGCGACAGATAGCATCAGGGGAGCAGACTGACAAAATAGTATCTAAAATGGAAGTGTGTATGAAGCAAAAGTTTGTCATTGAATTCCTCCATGCGGAAGAAATTGCACACATGGACATTCATTGACATTTGTAGAACGTTTACAGAGACAAAACAGTGGGTGTGAGCACAATAAGGTGGTGGGTGGCACGCTTCTTCAGTGGTGACAGCGATACGAGAGACAAGCCCTGCACAGCTGTCAACCAGCGAAATAAAGTGTCTCAATCAGCTCATCCCCACAAATCGGTGGATTATGACCAGAAAACTGTGCACAGAGCCAAATTTCTGCTTCAATTCATTAGAAATGATGTTGGCAACATTGGGTTAGGCTGGGCTAGGTGGATCCCACGAATGCTTGCACAGGAATAGAAAGATTACCTAATGCAATTCCATCAGGACCTGCTGAAGATGACAGTTTCCTGGCCCGCATCATCATCGGTGATGAGATGCGGTGTCACCACTACAAGCTGGAATCAAATCAAAAGTCCATAGTGTGCCGACATGCAAACTCCCTATCAAAGAATAAGTTCAAGACGCATTCATTGGTGGGTAAAATGATGTGCACTGTCTTTTGGGATAGGAAAGGCGTGATCCTTCTGGATTTTCTGAAGTTCGGACAAACCATCAACCATGACTTTTACATTGTGACACTGACTAAGCTGAAAGCCCGAATTTCCAGAGTCAGGCGAAAGAAAAAGACAACCTTTCGCTTGCGGCACAACGCCGGGCCTCATATCAATTTGAAGACCATGGATCATGTTCAACTTTTGGGTTAACTGTCCTACCACACCATCATATAGTACGAATTTGGTGCCTTATGACTTACATCTGCTATGGCTGATGAAAGATGGACTAAGCGGGCAACATTTTCCCAACAACAACACCATCATCGCAGCTGTGAAAAAGTATGTTTCTTCCACTGGTGCAGATTTTTACAAGCACAACATGCAGACTTTGTTCATAATTGATGAAATTGCATAGTCAATGTTGGTGACTATGTGGAAAAATAGTATTTTACAGATTTCTATATCCAACGGTGTTATTGTGCTCCCTCAATGTGTTATAGTTTCTATGAAAATAAATAGGAGGCATTAGTTTTGAAGCACTCCACGTGTATCATTGTTAATTCTAATTTAACCTTTTCAAACAAAATCACTTCTTTAAATTGCAAAAAGTTGTATGTAAAGATGCAAGATGTCAAATGTTGCATTTTTACAAAAAAAGGACATTGCACTATGTTGTATGTTATGATAAATCTCTTATCAAATAAGGTACGCTCTAGTTCATGTTTTAGGTGATTTACAATGCCCTCTTGAACACCCAATAAAATTTTGAATATAACAGACATATCTGAAACAAAAATAAAGGTTTTTTTTTATCTCCTGAATTTTTTTTTCTACATATGACTTTTGTATTAACAGTGACGTTATGGGTAAAATAATTGTGCCCTTTGAATTTGGATCAACAAAATTTACAACTTCTTATCCTCATATATAAATTTGTTGTGAAGATATTAAAACCTCAGGGTCCAGTAAAAACATACATTATGAATGGACATCAATCTTACTTATAAAGTTTATTTTTACCTGGTGGAAAGTAACTTTAAAAGAATTACAACATTGAAACAATATGGAAGAATCTCTGCTAAACGAATTTAGAGATAAGAAGAGAAAATCTTTAGAGCAATTTTTGTTATCTAGTTGGAGCTGAAGGTCATTTCTGAGCAAGAAAACATTGGAAGTTAGCTGATTACTGCTGTACAGTTTACCTGGCAAGTCTCAAACACATCTAGGCCTATTAGAGGCTCACTTAGGGAAATATCAGAAACTGGCAAGAACCAACTACAAAGTGTTTCAATGACAGATTTTTGAGACTGGGGGGAAAAAACTGCGACTATCAGGTAATCTAAAATTAAATTTAAAACTAAGTCAAACCATGTACAGTTGAAGTTTACAGATGAAAATAGCAATCATTTGCAAAATTGTGCTGAATTTAATTTAGATCCAGTTGATCATAGATTCAAAATAATTAGTTTTAAGTGATGAGGTTTTTTTAAAAAAGAATTAGATTAATTGCTCTGACAAAATTTATAAATAGGATATATTAAACAAGAGAATGGCCCAAGTACTTTCTAGATGTAGCCATGGTGGCTCTAAAGAAGAATAAACAAGCCAAGAAATGCAGTTATTACAGGATCATCAGCCTCATCTTTCACGTGGGGAAGATCGTAGCAAGAATACTTATTAGGCAACTGGAACAGAAAATAGAAAGTGTGATGGAAGAAGACCAATTTGGATTCAGAAAAGGAACCAGAGATGCCATCAAGATGCTGAGAATAATTTCAGAGAGAGTGCTGCGAGTCAAGGTTTCATTCATTGGTTTCATTGACTGGCAAAAGGTGTTCGATAGAGTAAAGTGGAAGAAACTGATGGAAATACTCAAGAAGATCAGCATAACCCGAGAGAACAGAAGGCTGAATGTAAACCTGTACCTGGGACAGCGAGGGAAGGTGAGGCTGAATGATGACGAGAGCAACAGCTTAGAAATAGGAAGAGGAGTGAGACAGGGATGCTGTTTGTCACCCAGTGTGTTTAACTTATATGGAAAGTGGCTGGTCAGGGAAGCCCTGGAGGGACGTAGCAATTTGAGGCTGAATGATGACGAGAGCAACAGCTTAGAAATAGGAAGAGGAGCGAGGCAGGGATGCTGTTTGTCACCCAGTGTGTTTAACTTGTATGGAAAGTGGCTGGTCAGGGAAGCCCTGGAGGGACGTGGCAATTTCAGGATAGGACGACGCATCATCAACACAATAAAATACGCAGATGATCTAGCATTGCTTGCCAAAATTAAAAAAGAGTTTCAGGAAAGGATGAACTGGCTGTTGGAGATAGGGAGAAGACATAGCATGGAGATCAACATTGATAAGTCAAAAGTGATGGTGATTTCAAAAAATGAATAGCCGTTGAAAATCACAATTGGAAACAAAGAGTTGGAAAACATAAAGCATTTCAAGTACCTGGGAAGTTTGCTGACAAAGGATACCTATTGCACTAGGGAAATTAGGTTGAGGATCGACATGGCCAAGGAAGCTTTCAACAAGAAAAGGCTACTGCTGACCAGCAAGTTAGTTTTGTAACTAAGGAAGAAGCTAATGAAATGCTACATTTGGAGCATCACACTATATGGAGCAGAAACTTTGACTCTTAGGAAGATGGAAAAGAAATACTTTGAGAACTTTAAAATGTAGTACTGGAGAAGACTTGAGAAGATCAGGGGAATAGACAGGGTGACAAATGAAGTCCTATGAAGAGTGGGTGAGAAGAGAACCAATTTGGACATGATTATATGGTACGAAGCAAATTGGATCGGACACATCCTTGTGAGGAATTGAAGTCATACGATGACATCATAGAAGGAAAAGTTGAGCAAAGAGAAGCTTAGTAAGGAGCAGCATTCAAATATTGGAAGACTTGAAGGAAAGAAGAAAATTCTGGGAGCCGAAGGAGGAGGCGGAGGACAAGTTCACTGACAAAAGGAATGTACTTGCCATAAGACAGAACACCTGCTCAAATAATAATATTCAGAGTGTGTTTACTGTGATTAACAGGATGGTATGTTTGTTTTTATGAGAAAAACTAACTTAAGGATAGTTTGCTGAAAACCTAGTTTTGAAAATTTTCTTACAACCTATAATCACAATATGAGAAAGTTTGTGTGATTGTGTTGTACAATATTTGATTTTCACCAGTGGGAGATCAGAAACCATTAAGGTTCTAACAAAAATACGCCATCTTGATTAAACACAAAATATAATTGATATTTATTCCACCTTAATTATACATTTATTTAAATTCTAATCAATTTAATTGAATCATAATTTCCTTATTATTATATAAAGTCCCTTATTACAATTTTTACTCAATGTTTTTCAAAAATAATTGATAACACTTTATTTATTACTATATGCTTGAACCTTTTAGAACATACCATATTCACCAAATAATGTGTTCTGCAACTGCCGCACTATCAAGGGATGATGTCATTATGACTCTGTAAGATAACTTTGGGAGGCTTTTATTAAGGTTGACTTTTGATTTATTTTCTAATTTCTCCTAACTGATAGCAAACCATCTACGGACCGATTTTCTTAAGAAGGTCCTTTTAGAAAATACAAGAAATTTTTTTGTGGCCAAAATTGATATATATGGTGTTTATTTTACAGTTATTGATAATACAGGGTTCCTATGCATAGTGGAAAACCTGAAGTTTTAAAATATTTCTTCCAGTCCTGGAAATGTTATGAAATCTCTCATTTTTTTTATGATGTCCTGGAATTTCTTATGTTGTCCTGGAAATTCCTTTGTCCCCATTTTTTTAAAAAGGTCAGTAAATCAGGAGGAAACAGGAGTAAAACAGGAATAAGTCAGTAGATGAATTAATGTCCACGATATCTGAGGGAATTCAGAAGGTGTCTGAATCCCTTTAAGTCCCCTAACGCTTTTTATCAAGCTACTGAATCATTCATTATTATAAAACGAGGTTGTATTATTATTTTTATAAATCTTATTTTTGTTTTGTAATTTATATAACATAAACTATAATGCACAATGTGAGCATTAAGAGTTGGGTTATTTAACGTGCAGTTTCTAAACCCACTGATTATATCTGTACATGAATTATAAACTAAATTATATCTAGAACAGACACAACATCCAGCCCTTGGCCGTTAAATTAGCACTGTGAAATGGGAAACCAACATTTAACCAATGATTATTTTCAAGTGAGTTTATGTTATGTTTTAATTATTTTAATAATTTGTTGCATCATAAAATACATTAAAAAGCAATAAACGGCTTGGAAGGGTGTAGGGGGGTTGTGAGCTTGCATTAAATAAAATAAAATATGTAATGAGGTGTATTTTTCCATGATTACTTGATACACTTGTCCTGAAGGAATGGTAGAAAATCCTTGAAAATTTCTTGAAATGTCCTGGAAAAAGGTCATGATTTTGTGCAGGAACCCTGTTAAATATCTAGTGTGACCGCTGCAGATCGTATGTCTTGATGTATAAATAACGATTTGTGAAAGTAGATCTGGTAGTTTTTCTACCTGTCCGATAAGGCCTTTCTTTTGTTAACTAGACTGTTTTAACTCCATCCCCACCTCATGAAATGATAGCTAATGATCTATTTTAGTATTCCTCATTGCCTAGTAACTTATAGCATGCATTGCACCCATTCATATTACAAATAAAAAAATTAAATTGCTTCATGAGGGAAATTATGTTTAAAAAAAAATTCCCAGCATTGTGCTGGAAACCGAGGAACATAACCATGAACCACAGCAGGTATACCCCCACCACCCCTATTACTCCAGTCCATCCCCTCCTCCCTCCTTATTAGAAAACTGAAGACTCATGTTGCCACAGTGACTGAAAAAAATATTACAATTGTATTTATATTCATAGACTGTTTTATTGGTGATATAAAGATAAATTATACAGTAATCCACGAGGAGGTATAATGGAAAGCTTTTGATATTTTTTTAGATGAACTTTATAATTAATAAATCAAATAAAACATTTATATTTACTGGCAAATATTAGTGATAAAATTAGTAATAAAAAAGTGTTGTTTGCATGTAGGCCTGGCGATATGCAGGTGGAAGAAAGAATGGAAAAGTTTTGGGTAATTTCTCCTAGCAAAAAAGGTAATGGGAAGGGGGGGAAATGGATGGCGTGTATTTTCCTCCTCTGTGTACGGGGTCTGACCTGGGGACACGTGTTGGGTGAAGCATAGAGCCCCCCCAATAGGTCACAACACGGACTGGTAATGACGTCGTCTGTTTCTCGCGCAACAGAAATCGCGGGACGCCTTCATCTCATCTTCCCAGGGAAAATATAATGAACCTGCATTGATTTTTGTTAATTGTGCGGTCACCCCTGTAGTAGGGGTGTGTGTGAACATGTGGAAAAGGAGGGGCGGAGGGGAGCGCAGATATTGATGATTCTCGGTGTTGCGAGGCTGAAAGAAAAGGCGCGATGTGGGAGCGAGAGAAAGATATGCTCTCCCTACTCTCGCAGGATACGGGGCGGCCCCGCATGTCATTGTTGCCAAATTGCCCCTGCGCGCGGGATTAAATAGGCGTGCGGAGATTCTACCCCCACTTTTTTTTTTTTAGAATTTTCCTGCTATCACTTCCGGGCCATGTTAGTGTTTTATTTTTGTACAGCCAATAGCCAATAAGATATCGAGGAGTAAGTTAGAAAAGAGAAGAAATTTACTCTCATTTGCGCGGAGAGAGAGGTGGATACCATTCGAAGGGTACGGAGGAGAAAAGAAGGGAATGTCACATTACATATACAAGCCTCATGGCTTCTTAGGTGCTGAGTGACAGCTCACAGCTGACGGCTTTGAAAAGCTACCAGACCAAACTATGTATCCCTACGCCGAACCATATGATCTGCAAAAACGTGTTTAGCAGCTGTCACTTCTGACAGTCAAAATTTAGGTGTATACCTAAATGTTGACTGTCAGAAGTCAGCTGTGAACTGTCAGTCAGCACCAAAGAAGTCACGGGGCTACTGTACACTTTCTAGGACAGTAAATTTTAAATCTCAAATCACATAAAGAAAAGACCCCAGCAATTAAAAAAAAATTAAAGTTAAATATGATAAAGATCTCTTTTCTCATGTTGGTAAGGGCACCACACTTTTAGGGTTTAAGTGGCCATTGAAATACGTAAAAGAGCTCTTTTAACTATAATCTAAAGTGCATTTGAACCCGCCTCGGTGGCGTAGTTAGCTGACCCGCTGGTATCGTGTTGAGTTAGACTACCGAGGACGGGGAGATTGAAGCTCGAATATTGGTCGGGAGAACTGGGGGTGGGTGTTCCTAAATAGTTTTCCACTCTCCCTCCACGCAAATGCGGGTTCATTTCCTATAAATTCAACCATATCAATTCCTAACTCATTAGCGTAATTAGTAGGGGCCTACTTAAGCGTATAACCCAAACGGTTAGTAAGACGTGGTATTAAATTAAATTAAATTAAATTAAATTAAAGTGCATTTGAAAAGTCACATGATTGTCTTACAGAGGTCAGCAATAATTCAATCTGAGTGAAAACTGAACCGTCTCCATTTTTCTCCCTATACTCATCAGTTTGAAAAAAAAACCCACCTACAGTACACCCGACCGAGATTTGAACCCCATACCGCTTGTCACAGTCAAATCGGCTTTGGATTAAAAAACATTAAAAATATATACGGCCATCACATGTAGAGGGGGTAAATTAAAGAGTAAGTTGTTTTATTCACGTTTGGAGCAAGGCATACATGATTTTAGTAACAATTTTTATTACTTATATAATTAATTAAGTTATCACAATTTTTTTAGCACCGCGTCTAACTACCCGTTCGGGGTATACGCTTATGTACTTATTACACTAATCTTTGAGGGATTAGTAAAGTTATATTAAATGAAATGCACCCGCATTTGCGTGGAGGGCGAGTAGAAAACCATTTTGGGGGGAAAAACCTTAGCACACCCGACCTATATTCGAACCTCGATCTCCCTGTCATCGACATTCTAGTCTACTGCGAGGGTAGCGCGTTAGTCCACGCGGCCACCGAAGCGGGTCGTTATCATACTATCCGTGTTATTAATTTGGTATGAAATTGGTTTTATTTGGTAATTTAGGGCGAAAATGGGTTCGTTCAACCCCCTCTTCCCTCTAGTAATTAAGAGCAAGCGACGTGAGAACAGTCGCTAGTATTTGGGCTGTTGCTAACATTCCCATTGGTAAACCCACGTTTATTTGGATTAAACACACGACCGTTTAAACTTAAATTTAATATTATTATTATTTAGCACCGCGTCTTACTATCCGTTCGGGTTATACGCTTAAGTACTAATTACGATAATGGATTAGGAATTGGGAAGGTTGAATAGAGGAAGTAAACCCGAATTTGCGTGGAGGGAGAGTGGAAAACCATTTTGGAAAAATCTACCTCAGTTCACCCGACCGAGATTTGAACCTCGATCTCCCAGTCCTTGGCAGTCGGGCTCAACACGACTAGCGCGTTAGCCAACTACACTACCGAGGCGGGTTTAAATTTATTCAGGGTGTCCAGCGACCTGGAAAACCTGTAAAACAGGGAAAAGTCAGGGAATTTGCTTGGTCAGGGAAAAGTCATGGAAAAGTCAGGGAATTTAATTAAATTTCTGGAATTTTCACATATTCATTAAAAAAAACTAAAATTTTATTCACACTAGTCAAAATTACATTTTTCTACGATTTAATACATACCACAATCTCTTTTAACACATTTGAACATACTAATTTTAATTCTCAAAGTCAACATGGGATTTTTGTGTGTCACCCATCTTTCCATCCTTCTCCTTCGCATCTTTATTTTTTAAACTGTATTTGTGCAAAGCACTATTTTAATGTTTCAATATGATCTCACTAAAATTTAACTCAGATCGCTCTACCCAAATGCTCATCACTTTAGGCTGTAGAGTGTCACAATTTCAGAGTGTGGATGTGTTTAGAAAAATTATTGCATCAAGTTGTGATCTTAATAAAGTAGTGTTTGTAATATAGGGACTGGAAAAGTTGTAAATTGGCTTTGGAAAACCTGGAAAAGTCAGGGAATTTTAAAATATGGTTTGGCTGGACACTCTGTTTATTAACTATTTAATTTTTGAGCTCAATGAAAGAAAACGTTGCTGTAAAAGGGAACATTTACTTTCAGGTGATTAGTTGGTGATATTTATTGGATTAATTAATCATATAAAAATTAACAACTACCTGCTTCGGTGGCCGTGTGGTCCAAAGTGCTACTCTCACAGTGGATTAGAATGTCGAAGGCGGGGAGAGGTTCGAATACCGGTCAAGTGTACCAAGGGAGGTTTTATTTACAAAAGGTTTTCCACTCTCCCTCCGCGCAAATGCGCAAATACTATAAATACAGTAATGGCAGTGGGTCACTTTATCATGGTGGCTACAGACAGGGAAAACAGGTAAAACCTGGAATAGTCAGGGAATTTTTGAATAACAAGGAAATGTCAGGGAATTTAACTAAAAATAAGGAAAAGTCAGGGAATTAAAAAATATGTCTAAAAATCCCATTAATTTCGCAACTAAACACTAAAACAAAAGTTAATAATACCTAAATAAAATAACATTTTAATTTTTAAAATAATTGATAAAACTGTTTATGTTTAGTAGATGCAAACTTTTTTAATATGTGATCAATAATAAATAAAACAAGTCATCATCCACCATTAAAATTGGAAAAAAGTAGTCAGGGAAAATTGAAAAATGTTGCCTGGAAAACCTGGAAAAGTCGAGGAATTTTGTAAAATATGTTTTATAGCCACCCTGATTATTCACTTTTAGTCACTTTTCTTTTTGTTGATTACTTAAAGTCACCTTTTTAAAAAAAAATAACTCACTTTTAGTCACCCTTTTTTTTAAAAAAATAACTCACTTTTAGTCACTTTTTTAAACAAATTTATTAGGCTTACTTACCAGTTTTGAGGGTTTCTCAAGAAGGAAGAGCATCATTTAGTAATCTTACTAATAAACATTGAATTTAAGTATAGAATCTAAAATAAAAGCTGCATAATACAGACCACTTGTTTATGTTTGTTGTTGGTTTTTGCTACCATAGTTTAAAGTGAATCTCAATTATTAGAAACTGAGGGGTTTTCTTAAAAACGTATAGACTGCTAATGGTTGTGCTCGATATTACATTGCTAATTGCTGCTTATTGCTTTGGTGGCCGCATAGTCTAAGATGCTACTCTGACAATAGACTATAGACTGCTGAGAACGAGGAGATAGGAGTTTGATTCCAGTCGGGTGCACTGAGGGTGGTTTTTCCTAAACTGTTTTCCACTCTCTTCTATCATGCAAATTTGAACGCATTTCCTCACAATTCAACCTTCCTCATCTCTAACCCATAAGCGTAATTAGTACATTAGGAAATAACTCGGACGGTTAGTAAGATACAAATGTTAAGAAAAAAATAATTTTATAATTAATTAATTATAATGTTTTCAAAGAAATGTTCACAACACAGATTTGTTTTGAAATGATCCAAAGCTGTATTAATGTACAGCAATTTAATTTTCACTGTTTCATTTTTAATATAAGGAGAGGTTTTGAGTGGTTTTGCCAGGAATATTTAACTGTATATAACTGAAATATTGTCATTCAAATTTTTAATGTTTCTAACGATAGCTTTATTGATGAGTGGAAGCTTTTGGAGCTTGAGGAAAAATTTCATGAAATTGAAGGTGTTAGATTAGACGAATTTAGGAGCCATTTATTCACGTTGTATAATCCAGCTGAAAATTAAAAATATCTAACTTTATGTAAAGTTGTAAAAGCTTCCCTATTTCTTTCCCATGGAAATACAAATTTTGAAAGAAGGATTTCCTCCTCAAGTAGAGTCCTCACAGAAGATCGGGCCCAAATCTCATAACATATATTAAGTGCATATCTAACTATAAAATATGCATCACAATTGTATAGTAACTAACCAGAGCTAGTGCCCATTACAAGGAAGTTAATTGCTCTTGCCCAAGGTGCTCACAAAAGCTATCAAAATAACCTGGAAGAAAAGAAAAGAAAAATCGATGATAAAAAGAGGAAGGAAAACGAATACATTGAAAGAAGAAAAGAAGAAAAATTCAAGAAACATCAAAAAAGGAGGAAGAAATTTCGAAACATTAAGTTGGACTAAAAGATAAACGAATTCTTGTAGAAGTAAAATAATTTTCAGGGAGCACAAACTTGCTCAAGCATTGTTGGCAGGTGTTTGCCAAGTACAAAAAGAGGAAGAAATTACCAGAAGAGAGGCAGACCATCTTAAAAGAAAATTGAAAATTTGCTAAACATCTTTAGTAACTTTATTCTTTAACACAAAATCTAAAATATGATTTCGTTGTCTTTTGTAACACTTTTTCAAAATAAAATATTGCTGACCATTGTAGGTCATACTTTATTCAGGATCAAAGCTCAAATTACACTTCTTTTTAAAATTATTTTGGTGATTTTCTTAAAATTAAGTTAAACTTTGGTTTTAACTGGTATTTTTGGTAGGGGACAAAGAAAAATACATATAAATAATATATACCTCTGGGGTATACTTGTCATTTTTAGTCACTTCTTAATCATTCTTTTATGGCTTCCTGTCACTTTTATTACTTATTTGAAAACACTTTGTCACTTGCATCCCCGTAAATTCAACCTTCCTAATCCCTAAAACCACTAGCGAAATTAGTAAATAAGCGTATAGCCCGAACGGGTAGTAAGACTCGGTGCTAAAAAATTAAATAAAAAAAATTAACAACTAAAAATCTTACTTTATTATTTGCTTATATAATAAATTTGAAAATGTATATTTTAAACCACACCGGAGGATATATGATCAGAGGATTCAGTCTTGGCTTGTCTAGTTTTCCATTGGCAGGCAGGTCGGGGATCGAGTCCCGGCTGGGTTTACCGAAGTGGATTCTCACTCTCCCATATAAAAGTACACTTGCCCCAAAATTTCGCCTTTCCATCCTAACCCATCTAGGGTAAAAATATGTGGGTAGTCCGGACGGGAAGTAAGACGTTAACAAATTTATAATAATTTTATTGAAAGCAATATACAATTACTGTTAACATTCGGGAAATATTTAGAGAAAATGTTATATTTTTAAAAATATTCTAAACCTACCTTTCTACCACAATCCCGCTATAAGCCAGTTACGTCCACAGTCGTCACATATGACCCAACATCTATAACAGCTTTCCTATATTTAGATGAATGGAGTGATCGGCCGACAGTCTTCTTCCGTACTTCTATTTGGTATTTTATCCGTTGACTCGTCACGGCTAAAATCTGATAGAGTAACTCAAATGAACCCTGCAGGAATTTGAACTACGATCCTCCCGTCACTGGCCAATTATATTAGGTGAGACTGACGCCTTGGTCCGCCTACTCACAGAAATATAACCTTCCTTATCCCTAAACCCACTGACCTAGTTAGTACATAAGCTTATAACTCGAACCGATAGTAAGACGCGGTACTAAAAAAAGAGTTCATTTTGAAATGGAAGTCAATGCTGTTCGGACCCAAATAGAGTGAGTGTGTAGATTCGTCGGAGGAATTGGGGAAGTGCTATTAGCACAATGACAATAGGCCTTGCAGGATGAACTGTTCATTATTTTCCTGCTCTTTCTATTTTAGACATTGGCGTCTAAGTTTAATAGTGATTAGATTGCTTAGTTGTGTAAAGTTAAGATACAACCTGCTTCGCAAAATAGCTTCGACATCTCCAACTAGGTAGCGTCGTTAGTATGTTTGTATTAAAACTAATTTTGTTTAGCTGACCAACGCACGCTCTTGTGTTAATGCTTATTCACACGCTCGCCGACAAAAAAGAGAACAACATAAACGTGTCCACGTGACTAACTCTGAACCAATCACAAGATTTCAGCGTATTTCTATCGGTGCGAGTTGAAATAATTTCAGCTTTATTCGTTCTGTATCACGCCGATATGCTTTAAGACTCTTAATGTTTCTCTTTTTAACTCATTCATCTACCACAGGGGTTCTCAAACTGGGATACGCGAGCAGCTCTCAAGGGAAAGTTGGCAAAATAACAAGGGACTTATGGAGAACCCTAATTGTTGGCTTTTACCGCTATCTGATTATTTCCACACATCTTTTTACCCTAATTGCTCTCGGCTGGAAACTGATTTCTGAAAATTTTCAACTCTCCACTCTACGTTAGCAGTTATCTTGCTTATATTTAGAGTAATTTGAGCATATTTCCTGAACAGTCACGACTTGGTGACATACTCTTTCTCTCTCAACGATATTATTCAAACTCACAACAAAATTGTAGAGATATATTGCGGTGATGTTTATATATTATTAATTAGTTCCAATCTATTTGTGTTGATGTATTATATATCGGCCTAGTCGTGACAATATTACTCAAACATATAATGCGTGTTAAGGTGGATTTCCAAACGAAATTATCTTGCTCGTTTGTTTGAAATGAGACCAGAAGTTAGTTTTTTCCTCTCTGACAGAAAGTGTGAGTTTAGTGACAGATTTACAAATGGGCAGTGGCTGTGCAGGCTAGCTTTCGTGGCTGACTTATTTCAGCGACTGAAGAGCTGAATAAAAATCTGCTGGGACACAACACCCTTCATGGTTCATGACAAAATAAAAGCTTTAAGAAAGAAACTTCAATTTGTAACAAAATAAGTTGTGAAGGGACAACTGTAATTCTTTCCGTCTTTAGAAAATTTCGTAGAAGGAAATGAACTTGAGCTTCATGATTCTGTTGTCAACGACATAAGAGATTGTCTGGGTTTAATTGACTGGCGAATATTTCCCTGAGGATTTAGGGATCGAGTTCTGGATGTGAGTCCCTCTTTCTACAGTGGACGACTCCAGTCTACTAAACTTTTTTTAAATTAAAGAAATTATTGAACTGTCCTGTGATGAAACCCTAAAATCCAGTTTCAAAAAAACTTATTTGGCAGACCTTTGGTTGCAAAGGCTGAACGAGTTTTCTCATATCGCTGATCATGCCATCAAGTTTATGATGCCTTTTTCAACAACATATATCTTTGAGAGTGGTTTTTCATCCATGGTGCACTTAAAAAATAAGTACCTCAAAAGGCTAAATTTGGAGCCGGACCTCCGCTTTAAAGTTTCAACTGGACAACCATGCATCAAAAATAGTGCCAAGCCATACAGTCACACCCCTCTCATCGAAAAACTTTGGGATTCATAATATATCGGCTCCAGGATTACAATTTAAAAATATGATTTGAAAATATTGTGTTTAGGTTTACTTTTTTTTTTGAACGAATTTGTGAAGAAAATGCATAAAACTTTTCGACAGACTTTTTACAATAAAGTTATGTTTTTTTAAACTTATCACTACGATTCTCAATAAGAGATAATGTTAAGGCTATAACATTAGGATTCTCTCTAAATAGCTTTGTCATATTTGAAATATTTTGATTACAGATATTTTTCCCCAGGAGATTAAATAGATCAATAATATACTATGTGGTCATAATTTTTTTAAACCTGTAATTGAGATTTTTTTTTTAATCTTGGGGGTGCATTAAATTTTTAGTCACGGCCAAGGAGTACAATCTAAAAAAAGTTTGAGAACCGCTGATCCATCATATTTAGCCACGTCTTACATGGCCTAGCCCTTCCTTTTGATCCGCACACTCTACCTTCATATATTTGCTTTGTCCATCGATCCACACTCATCCTCTCAAACATGCCCAAACCAAGGCAACACGCTTCTTTCACGTTTACCTATTGGCTTCCCTTTCAAACCACACTCCTTCAGCACCCATTCCTTACTGACTTTGTCCATACGAGTTTTTACACATGAATATTTTCTTAAATATCTCAATCCAACCGCCTCATCTTGCACTTGAGTTGCCCAAAAGGTTATGCGCCATAAAGCATTAAGCACAACAATTTACATAGATACAAAATATGATTTAAAATGTTAATCTATCCATAAACAAAATATTTTGGTAATTAGCGAGGGGCGCATCACTCAATAAGCTATTATTATTTCCTCTATTTATTTTCCAATTGGAGATTTCAGCATCATTTTAAATAATATGTACAGCGCTATCTATACCTTTTAATAATCAAGACGTAAGCCGGGTTTTAAAATCCACCCTATGGTTTTGAAACATTTTCAGTGGCCTATATTGTAGTTGGGGCTCAAGGGAGCAGGCATCTCTCTACCCTCGTCCCTTCTTTGGTGCTCCAATGCGACCAGTGGTTTTTATTTGACGTTGCAAAGGATCACAGGTCAATAAACATTTCTGAGAACGTGTCAGGTCTTTCCTTGTTCTTGAGTTTATTTGAACGAGTGATTAGATTCAAGCTTTTAGCTTCATTCACACGTTTTCCGGAAACTTATAACAGAATTTGCTTGAATAGGGCAGCTATTCAGACGCTAGCAAATATGTATGTTGATCCTTTATGCTTAAAACAACTGATTATCGATGTAGTTAATTTTTTAGTGGATAAACAAATATTTTAGATTATTGCCACAATGGATGTTTTCTAATTAATGTTGTGTAATGAAACAAATCAACACAGAATGAAACACTTTTTTGATGTAAATCATTTCTCAACAGTAGATACAGCTGTCTGATTTTAGCTCGCTTTGTGGGCTCATGCGCTTATTGAGTCGGTGGCGCACGCGTACTAATTGAATCGGCTGGTTTTGAAATTTGATCGGTTCTTCCACGTTAATTTAATAAAAAAAAGCGCGAACAAATCCGATAATATTACTACTAGCGCAGAACGACCTACGCAGTTCACGCTGATTTCTTCTGATTGGTTTAGAGCTCATCACGCGGACACATTGCAGATCTACTCTTGTTCTTCGGCGAACATGTGAATCCTCAGTTCAGGCCCAAACACAGACTCTGTATCTATAAGTCCTTGTCCATAGTGCTTAAAAAATTATATTCGCGTCTACACATTCTGAATACTTAATCACGTGACCGTGCAAATCAATGAGATAGTCCAAAGACTTCGTCCAATAAAACTCTTGAAAAGGACAGGCGCCAAGAAGTCATCTGATCAATAAAAAAAACTAAAAGAACATTTTTTGAGAAAACGTTCAGGATATAGTTGAAATGTGGAAAAAGTACAATCACGATAAATACATTTGCAGCACGATTTGAACTATCAAACTTATAATAAATTAGTGTTTGCTTTTGCCTGAAAATGCAAAATAAATAAATAAATGTACTTTTATTCTGGATGTAAAAAAAAGCTAGTAAAGCTCTAATTGGTGCTTTTATTTATATGCGCGCGCACATATTTACTAAACTGTGATTGATATAGCTCGTGTAGTATCGTCCATAGAAAGTTCAAGTTGACCAACTTCTACGGAATACAGACCAGGATAAGGTTACGGATCAGGACTCTATAGACAGAGCACGCTAATACTGTGGCATCGATTTTTTTACAAACCACGGACTTACGGATACGGAGTCTGTAGATGGGGCTTTATGGTGACAATTCAAACTACCGCGTAGTAGATTTATGGTACTAGATGACATTTGCTCTCGCAATTCTCAATATGCCATGTGAAATATCGCGCATGCTGGTGCACAGCTCTCAACAGTTTTAGTATCCAGTCTCGTTAGTGGAAACGCTTGACCGTGTGCGTTATAGTTTGAGTTTGACAAGTTAAAGCCTAAATTACATTACCATGATATGATTTGTCTTTCGCTTTCAACCACTACCGGTGGTAGCCCAGATACTAGCGCGCCTCGACAGGTTTGACGAGTTACATTTGTCATTTTACACTGAGAGTATACTTGTAAAATAACACAAACAACATCATGGTGACTATTAATTTGTATTAATAATAGTTTTTACTCTCAAGACGTATACTATACTTTATCGCTCAGTACTGAAAAGTTTTTCTTGATCCTCCAATTGACTATATGAACTATTAATCACAAATAAATATGTACGCGTGCATCGAAATAAAAACACCAATGAGAGCTTTTCTTGCTTTGTTTACATCTAGAATAATAGTGCATCTATTTATTATATATGTATATATAACTCATAGGCTTATTTAGCCAAACCCATGCTCCAATTGCGATTGTCATTTGAGTTACTGCACATGCGCAGACGCCAGCTCCAGACAACGCATGCGCAGCCACCCCCCCCCCTGCCTTGTATCGCTATGTCGTTTGAAGACAATGTTTTACGAGTTGTATTTCATGTTATTTTTGTTTTTTATTTGATGCTTTGTTTATATTTAGTAAGTATTTTTTAAATTCACTCATGGCTTTATTTCAGGACGTCACTTGCGGTGTTTACAGAGGGGACACGTCTCGCCTCCCCAAATAATCTTGTTTTATTTAAAAATTATTGACACTTGAAAAGTTACTAAAAGCAAATGTATACCAACCCACTTCGGTGGCCGCATGGTCTAACTCGTTACTCTCGCAGTGGGTTATACTGCCTATGACGGGGAGATCGAGGTTAGAATCTCGGTCGAGTGTACTGACGGCACTTTTTCCAAAATGGGTTTTCACGTAAATGCGGGCACACTTTATATAAATATAGCCTTCCCAATCCTAAAACCGTTGGCGTAATGAGTACATAAGCGTATAACCCGAACGAGTAGTGAGACGCGGTGCTAAAAACACTTATAATTAGTGATAATATAATTATATTAAAAGTGACAGCTGCAGAACGTAAGAATGCGTGAAAGTAGATCAAGTAATTCTTCTAGTTGTTTTATAAATCGGACTACATCTACAAGCGTAATAGGCCTAAGGTAAATAGCATACTCGCAATGGTGGTCATGCGGTCCCAGGTGTGTATCTCGCAATAGACTAGGTTGTCAGTAATGTTTAAGTTGAGGTTCAAATCTAGGCTGAATGTGATTTATCCCTTTTCTTTTTCCATCTTCTTTCCATGTTAATGCGTGTGCATTACCTACAATTTTCAAGATACAGCAAAAACTAATTGATTATAATTTTGATAGTTAAACTCATGCTATAAGTATATTGATTGTAATTGCATTTAATCTAAATTCCAAGTATATATTAAACTTTTCTTAAAATAAGATAGTGTGGTGTGTTCGTTTCTTCTATTGATTAGCTGTTGCTCCTTGCTGTAGACAATTTTCTTTGAGGTGTTTTATTGGACAAAGTCTCAACTCTCATTGGCTTCCACGATCACGTGATTAAGGATACGGACTGTGTAGAGTACGAAGCTTACTAATTATGTAGACGAGGTTTAATAATTTGAAGCATGGCCATATTAAGAAATATTTTCGGGGGGAGGAGGGTGATGTTAATAATTTCCCAGATTTGTTTTTGTACTCCATGTTTTAAACTTTTTGTTCTGAAAATCTGCCTATTTTCACTGGAAGGATAACAAGGCTGTGCAACCCTGATTGGTATAACAAGGCTGTGCAACCCTGATTGGTATAACAAGGCTGTGCAAACCTGATTAGTATAACAAGGCCGTGCAACCCTGATTTGTATTAACAAAGCTGTGCGACCCTGATTAGTATAACAAGATTGTGAAACCATGAATAATATCAACACAGCTGTGCAACCCTGACTACCGCACCACGATAAAATGACATCTGTCTCGAGCTGTGTTACCCCACAAGATATGTGCTGCTATCTCTGGGATGATACAGGAACTAAACAACCGTTGTTCCCCCTCTTAACAATTTTATAGCTGGCGTCGTGGCGTCGATCACCTCATTTCACGTTTATGACTAGATGCAATTTAAAAAAAAATCCTGTGGTTTTTTTGAGATGAAAATATTATCACCCACTAGGAAGTTTTTTTTTGGAGTTATATCTCTGAAGAAACCACACTTCTAATTTCGGGACGTTAGTTATTAACTAGATACTCAGCATTGTATTGTGAATCGAAATTTGGGCCATATTATGTGAGCCCTGGGCCATATTATGTGAGCCCGCCCCACGTTTTAAGTGTGAACAAACATGGGATTAAATTTAAGGTTAGCACCCTTATATATTTCTTGTGTTTTGTCGTTACAAGAACTAATCAACTGCCCCCCCCNACGCTTTGTAGGCCTACAAAGCGACCCCGTGGTGTAGTGGTCAGTGCACTTGGCTACGAACCTAAGGGTCCCGGGCTCGATTCCCAGCTGATACCTTGTTTAGTTTTCCCGAAAGGGGAATTACCCCAACGTTCACCAGGGTTTAGTTAGTTAGGCTTAAGTTATGTTCAAGAGTTTCCACTGGCTCCACACCCTCATACTCACTATCAGTATCACCATCATCTCATCTCGACATGTAAAGAGCCTCCACGGAAAGCATGTGCGGGCGTCCCCTGTGCAACGGTACTTACATCAGTACTGGCTAATCTTTCCACAACTGGGTTAAGAATGATGTGTCCCAGACGCGCGATATTGTTACTATAGTAGGCCTACAGTAAAATAGACAATTAAGCGGAAAAATAAAAATCCGCTTTTGAAACAATGTTTACAATTTTCAAGTAACTTATTTATATGACTTAGAGAAGGCATTCCGCCATCACCTTCTTCGGTGGCTCTATGGCCTAAGGCGTCGAACTCTCGCAATAGACTGGACTGCCGATGATAGGGAGATCGGGGTCAGAATCCCAGTCGGTTGCGTGTTCTCTGGTGGTTTATTCCTAAATGGTTTTCCATTTTCCTCCACACAAATGCAGATACACTTCCTCTAAAGTCAACCGTCCTCATCCCTAACACATTAGCGTGATTATCACATAGTCTTGTAACCCGAACGGAAAGTGAGACGCGCCGACAAAGACCGTTATCTTATCATTCGTGCTAAATCAGTTGCAACAACGTTAGTTTTACTTCCTCATTTAAGTTGAAAATTGATTGGCTTTGTGTTACCCTTCCTACGCCTACCCCCCCCCCCC